>JAVJIF010009219.1:0-122925 GCA_038442645.1 Agave tequilana | reverse complement strand
GTGAAGGTATATCTGTAGTTTGTTTTTCCTAGTACTTATGACTTGGTTTAATTACTTCTTTTCTGTTCTTTGCAGAGCTATGTTTAATTATGGTTGTGACTTCACAAAGTTTATCTCTGCAAGGACTCTGTTATGAGCGCTGACATTCATTGTAACTATTCAGTCTATTATTTTTTCTATTATAATTGTTGATGATTTTATATATTTTATACAAAGTTTTGACTAGTATGTTTAAAGTAGGGACTGATCTGCATGCCTTTCCCTTTCCTATCAAAACGGGGTTGGCTATGGGGATTAACTTAAAATCAAGAAAGCTATTGATGAAAGAACCAATCTTTCTTGGTGAATAATTATTTTAAATATGGTTCATTTCTAACATATATTTTTTGTGTACCACAATACACTACTTTTTTTGTTACAAGTCTCCCCATACATCATCACTCTTTGTATAATTCTACGTTGGGAAGTCAAATACAAATATTGTTGTATTTCGCCCAAACTATCTGCAAAATTTTTTTTCCAGTCCAGTCCAATTTTGGGTGCTCAATATGTTTTTCCTTTGCAATTGTTACTGGAAACCATAGTTTTCCCCCCACTCTTTAAAATGTTGACACTGTAATATAATCTGGTCACTAGCTTTTCCATGACATGTTCCTTATTTCTATTATGGTTGTCGTACTGAGTGTGGTTCAAGCAATGACTACCCTTGGTGTGTGTAAGAAGGTTAGTTTACTTACTCAGTCCTTTCTGCTTGCAGGGTTATGTTTAACTATGGATGTGACTCCAAAATACATATCTGGAAGGGTTTACTGGGTATCTACATTTATTTTAAGTGTCTCCTTAATTAATAATTCACTTCAATATGGTTTAATAGCTACCAACTTTTTGAACAACTTTTATAATTGATTTGCTAAGGCCTTTTTGTTGTTGTGTTCTGTTACTTATTGTCCTTTCTGCTTGCAAAGTGATGTATTATTATGGATTTGATTTCACAAATATGTCTGCATTGGGGCTTAATAGTTACCTGCATATTATGACAATATCCTTGGTTAATGATTCTTTTCAGCATATGGTTGGGATAGCTGCAAATATGGTGAAACAAAGTACAAGCGATGAGTATCATATTCATTATTACTTGAACGGTTGGATGTCAATTGTCTATTATTTATATTTCAGTGACGTTTTCCTCATGGATTTGCCACAAATGTCCTTTCTTGAGTCAGACGTATGTGCAGCATATAGTTCTTTAATTAGATCCAAAAGTATATGTCCTTGTTCACTTTGATGAGAGCATGAGAATTGATTGCATTGCACTTCCATGCAGTAGCTGGCCTCCAATGCAGTGATCTGTCTTCCTAGTCTGTCCAACATAATTTTGATTCAATTTGATCCTGCAGCTGACCACTGTGTGACAAGTGGTCTTTGGTCTCACCCGTCTATCTTTATATTTTGTAAGTTTGAGTAGGTTGGTTAATCAAACTGTATGATTCTAATTCATTCCCCTTGTAGGCTTCAGGTGGCTTCTTTTGAACTTGATTTCTTATTTAACCCTCTGTTGGTTGGTCTTTAATCCATATTTATTTTTGAAAGTTTCAAGATCATGAGTTATTCCACTAGCCTTTAGATTTTGGGATATTATTTTTGTGCTTTCAATTACTTTAAATGAAGTTGTTATGCCAGAGGACACATCCAAGCTTGTCTAGACTCTGTTATATCATCTGAGCATTCAAGTCCGTAGTCTTTATTTTGGTCCATTATAATGTCCTTGCAAGGGAAACTCTTCTCATGAAATGTTAAATTTGGTCACCTTATGCTTTTTAACCAATCAATTGAAGATGTTGCAATCAGAAATATTAGTGAACCGTTTTCATGCTTTTCGATATGTTTCCCTCTCAGTCACCCTTGGGGGATCCAATCCGGAGTGATCAACCAGATTCTCCTTTTAACACTTCAAATCAAGGCAACAATTTTGAGATACTGACATAGCTTTTGGATATAATGTATTCCATTTGTTAATGGTAATGCTTTGTACTGTCCTTCTCTTTGGATAGGTTTTTCCTTTTCTGATTAGAATATGATGTTTATATTGATTCTCTCTTTCTTTCTTAATTTTCTTTATGTGATAATAGGCTGTAACCTAGAGCTACTGGGATGTATTTGGACCCAGGTCTCTTTGCAAGGCCACATGAAGATACCTGTTCATGTTGATGTTAGTATAGTAAATTTAATTCAATTTCCAATTTCTTTTCATGTGTATCTTGTTTTTGTTTTCTATTGTCTTCTTTACGAGATTTCTTTAGTGATTCCTTCATTCTAGTTATCCTCAGTTGCTTTTCTGAATGAGTCAATAGTATAATTTTAAGCTGACCTATTTCATATGTTTGGTTATTTGTTTCAGATGGTTTTTTTAAAAGTTAATTTTTTATTAACTTTTAGTAGGCACAATGAAGTGATGATTTCTTCTCAGCAGAAAACCATGAGTGTTGAACCTCAATTTCACGTCCAATTGACTAACTCAAGAAAGTCTGCGTCTGACACACAATTCCTTAAAGTCTTTTTAGTACCACGTCTCCAAATACACAGTGATGTGGTTCGTTGAAAACTGACATGGATCTAGTGTGTCTGATGTGTCAGAAGTTCCTACAAGTCTCGGTGTTCAGCACGTGTGAGAAACGGACACAGACTCATATATGGGTCTGTGCTTCATGGATATTGCTCCTGTTCCATGACATTATTGAGGATCAGGTGTTTGCATTATCTTTGTCATGACTCATGATATTTCTTTAATCTGTTCATTTTACTTGCGATAATGTCAAGTTACAGATGATTTTCTGGTCGAGTCGATAATGTGATAATTGGAAGGTCCTAGCTATCTGGTTATTTGTTTCACTGGTTTGCACGATCAACGTTAAACTTTATTTGACATTTGAGGCAAATGAAGATATTTTGAGTTTGGCAGGACTCTTTTTTCCTTTTCCTTTTTGTTTTTATCAATTTTGCAAAGCAGCATTGTGCAGTTTGATTTTTATTTCTTCATGTTGTAGAGTTTTGTCTATTTATGGACGTGAACTCACATTATCACCCTTATTTAGTTTGATTAGTTTAATCTTTTGTTTTGTTTTTTCCAAATTGATCCCATAACCGACTGTACTTAATGTGTAAGCTGTTATGTCAGAAACTAGATCTCATCATGCTTTAAAGATTGATCAACATGTTTTTGTTATTTTTGATACTCTTGTCATTTATCTGTCCTGTGTTCTTCACCTTCAACCTTTTTGTTCCCTTCTGTCATCCAACTGACACCTTTTCTTTGTACCAGACACAACAAAGTGGTCAATAGTGGTATATCCTTATATAGTTTGCATAAAATACACCTAACCCATTGTCCCACTTTGCACTTTGATAGGAACCTAGAGTATGCAGATTCAAACAGTGCAGAGACGGACTTCCAGGTACAAGTATCCCATTTGTACTGCCAGCTCGATTTAATGATCCAAATATTTGTAGTAGTGAGTCCACTTGTTATCTCTTTCTTCAATTTGCCTTTTGATTGGTGTGGTCAATTCTTCTTTGAAGAACCATTATTTTGATCAATTCTAGTCGTTCCTGCATTAGCCCTTTTGACAATAGGTTAGCAGTTCCTGTTTTGCTTGATTTTCTTGTTTTTAATTTATTTCAGATTGGTTCTCTAGATAATTCTTTTGTGATTGATTCTAGTGGTTATAGGATTAACCCTTGTTCCATGATTATTCTGCACTTTCTAGTTAAGTTTTCATTTGTTATAGTCTTCAAAATGTTGTTGGAGATGGAACTCCACAAACAAATGAGAGTGTTCTATTTGCTGATTCTTTTTATATGTTGGTTATAATTTTAACTTCTTATAAAACTTACTCACTTCATTTTATGCCCAGGTTTATCCTTGGAAAGCTGTTTCATGAAACAATCATGTAAACTGTAAGACCTCTGTCCCTTTATGAACTTCGAAAATATTTATCTATTTCATTTATTTCCTGATTTGTGCTAAATTAAGGGGATCAATTTCCATTATTGTAAACTTTGTTTAATGTTCTTATATGCCATTTTGTGTAAAGTGGCTCTTTCCTTTGCAATTGATCGGCAACAAAATGGCACTACTTCGTAACAAGGCCTGGGTTGGCTTTGTTTCTTTTTAATTATTAACAATTACCACTCTTCTAGGATACAGACAACTACCGAGGCCTCAGCTCAAGGCAGTATCTGCTTTGAGTCTTTGACCACTGTTCTGATTGCTAATATTATTTGATATCTGCTTTCATTGGGTTTCCAGAAGGTGGATTTTTTTTTTTTTGTGGTTTGGCTTTTGTAAACTAAATTGTTTCGGTTGTTTAAACTTTTGAGTGTGAATGTTTACTTTGTTTCTCTCCTGTGTATGGATCTCAACTTTCTTTTCTGGTATATTGTAGTTGACCTTAATAGGTTGGTCTTCTTGTTAAAGTTCTTGGGTAGGTTAGTAGGTATTGATCTTCTTGCAGTCTACAGTGGTGGTTTTTTTTTGAGGGGGGGGGGGGGGGGTTGGGGGCGGGGGTGACATTCTTGCAAATCAACTGAGAATTTATTGTGAATAATTGTATAATCATAAACTTTCACTCTCAAAGGTTAGCAACAATGCTTTTGGGTAAACAAATTTATTCCTAGTAACGGGACTTTAATGGGAAAGATTTGCAGTATTATATAAATTCTTCCATGTTAACATAACATGACTCGTCATCCCAGAATAGGCACACTTGTTGTTCTTAGTCATCTTCACAGCCTCCATTATGTTTTCCTCTTCTAGTTAGATGATGCTGCAGTCCTCTTTTAGATGTACTAAGATTAATAACTATGTTTTTGGGCAAACAAATTGATGAGGACATCATAACGCTTCGGGGCCGATTCGATCGAGTATACTTCAGGAAGCGACGCAATGCAGTTCTTTGGCTTTAGATTGGATTTGTTTCAGATTTATTTGTAGTAGATATTTTTATTTTACCTTTTTTTCTATAGTAGGTGTTTCTTTTGGGCATTTAGTATCACATCGGTTATTTCTCAGTAGTTCTCTTTTGTAAAGCCTATATAAGGCTCCCTAGACTATTATATTGGGATCATTAAATGATTAAAATTTCCTCAAATTCACTATTCTAAAAATTGGATTAATCGATCGATTAATCCTATTCGGTGACAACCTGCTTAATATTACATTAATCGCTCTGATTATACGCTCGGACGATTAATCGGGTCCAAAACGATTAATCCCCGATTAATTCCCAATTAATGCCTGATTAATCTCAGATTAATCCGATTAATCCCGACTAATCATTTAGGCATTTCATATGTTTTTTATTTGAAAAACTTCACTTTGTGTGTGTTGGATCGCTAAGTAGTTTATGTTGTAATGTTGATGATTTGACAATGATCTTTTATTAAATAATAGATGAATTGTTATTTATTAAATAGTAGATGAATTATGATATTTTATTATTGTATATTTTGCATAAAGTGATACTTATGTTTATTATTTTTAATTATTTTTTAAATTAACTTATTTAGCATTCTTTCTCCATCATTCTTTAAAGTTCATTATTTTGATTGATAAATTGACTAATTTTTTTATTTATCTTATTTTGCATGTAAGTTCTTTGATTTATATTTATGTTGCAAAATTTGAAATCTTGGATTACTAATGTGAAGAGATAAGTTCTTTTACTTCTTCTTTTACTATTTATTTATATTGTCTTGTTCATCATATCATGGTTTATAACTTCACATCTAGATATTGTCTTGTATAATATTTAAGTATTTTCAACAATTAACTGTATATATTCATATGTAGTTATGTCTAAATATAATTAAATATATTAAAATTTTCAAAAACGATTAATCCCCGATTAATCCGATTAATTATTATTCAGTGTTGGACTGCACGAATAATGAAACCGTTTTTAGAACACTGCTCAAATTATTTAGTTTAATTCTTGAATTTATCTGCTTTCTCAAATTTTGGGTGAGAAGCCCGCATAAGGGGTGGAAACCCAAAAATCTTATCCTGTTTAAAATTTCAAATTTGGTTACGATTTGAAGGTGATTGCGATCCAGGTTGGTATTACATCACAAATTTTTGAGAACACTCTGTAACTTACTGCTTCACCATTTGTTGCAGGAAAATCATGTATTTTTTCAATTCTCATTCTCCTTGACCAACAACCAATACAAAATGACTTGATATTTGCACCACTAGCTCATTACAACAAGAGTAGAAACTTAGATGTTATGTAGGTACAACAGCTGCGAGAGTAAGAAACCTCGGTATTGCTAATTGTTCCATTTTGGGTGGGGTCTCATGAAAGTTGCGAATACCTTTATTATACATCTCAAAAATATAGTTGATGAGAGGGGAATACCGTTTTGGCTATATAAGTGGATTGGTGATTGCTCTCGTATGTAAACGTGCAAAAACATTCTGGCAAAAGAATTATGGTAGAACGTTTCTCCAATTGGGAAGTGGAGGGGTGCGGCTCAATTGAGTTATATTTATAGAAATGAGACACGAGTGTTTCATTTTTCTTTTTTGTAAGAAGCCTTATTGTAAGGACAAACATCTGCACATTCGAGGAAGAGGTACCATCACGTATATCGACGGAGGAGGCGTCATACTGCTGCTATATGTTGGGTTACAACCAAACATCAAGCCGCAGTCATGTGATTCTAGCTGGAATCTTATTCTATTTGTTGAGTAGTGTTTCTCTTTATTGCTTTGTGTATTCTTTATTTTATTTAGGGGCTGTTTGGATTCAAGGAATTGGGTGGAAGTGAGGAAGTGGGAAGTATCTTTTCCCATTTTCGCTGTTCATCCAAACACCGAAAATGGAAAATGAAAAAAGTTCTTTTTCTTTTCTCTTTTCTCTTTTACGCAACCATTTTCTCACTTTCAGAGTGCTACAGTTAATTTTGTAGTCATGTAAATCTCATTTGTAATAAGTTATGACACAAAACAGTTAATTTTTTGCTCATGTAAATCTCACTTGCATTCTAATTACAGTCCAATTTTTATTTTCTTAATTTATTTTTATTTTAATATTATTTTGTGGTCAACTTTGTGGTCAACTTTTCACTTTCACTTCCATATTACCATCCAAACACCGGAAAAGACATAGCATTTTTCAAGCCACACTTCCCAACAGCATCCAAACACTAGAAAACTTACTAACTAATTCCTAAGTTCTAAAGGGAACTATTATCACTTCCTCACTTCTTCACTTCCTCACTTTCACCCTTAACCAAACAGGCTCTTAGTACCACATCAGTTGTGTGGGAACATATCGGTTGTCTGTAAGTCTATTTATTGGCTTCATTGAAATAAATGCAAGGCATTCTTGATTAATAGATTTCTTGGATTTTCAGTTTGAAAATTTGAATATGAAATTAGAGGGTGAAACCCATTCAAATAAGATTTGTGTGTGAATCCAAATCTTAATTACCCTTATTTCAGTACATCCAATTCCTAATCCCACTTCAAATCCCAACCACATCTTTAATATTATCCAACCTTTCCAATCTCAAATCTAATCCCGAGTTAGCCACAAAATTCAAAATCTCACTCATATCACAACTAGTTAAAAATCAAAACAATCAAACAGAGAGTCTAAACTCTGTTCTTCTTCTTCACAGCACAACCACCTCTCCTTCCTCATTTTCTTCTTTGTTTTTCTCTTTCGCAACCCACTACAAGCTGCTATCTCATTCCCCTATTGCAGCCGCCCCGACTATCTCTTTCACTCACTCGCCACCAGCGAGCATCACCACCAAGCATCTTCTCATCACCTCCTCCTCTCAACAGCAACATCGACAACCAGCGACACTACAGGAACATCACCTTTGAAGTCTTGCATCTCCTCTCCTCGAATCCTCCTCCCTGGCTATGCATTCAGCTGATAAAGCTGGCCACCTTTTCCTCCTCTGTGATCAACAACAACAGTAACAAGGTCATCTCCCACCATCTTCCCTCGACTGCCTCGGCCACATCATCAATTGCCAGGTCAACAACTTTCAGTCGACTGGTCCTCAATGGCCCTGCAACAACGGAGATAATCACAACAACATCAAGGAGAGTAATACAGTTCAGTTATAGGTCCAGCAAACACAAGCACACAAAGTTCACTAGAGAAGATCCTGAGAACATGGCTTCTCGGTACATAATTTTCTACCCTTAACACTCGATATATCATTCGGGTTATACTACATGTTTTATCTCTTAAATATTATCAGTATTCCTGTTGTCCACCATATTGTGAGTATGTGTGCTTTTGCTTGACTCTTATAGATTGCTCATGTAAATATTGCGAATAGGGCTATTTCCAGTAATTTGATATTTTGTTGAATTTAGTTGAGGTTAGAATTGTTTTATCTACATTGCAACTTTGTTAAAATCCATCCCACCATATTGTTAGTCTTAATTTTATTCCTACAAAAGTCGCATTTGAAGTGAAACATTGTGAATTTTAGGATCATCACTGATTCCACATGTCACTTGCATCTTGTTTCACATCATTTGGTATCAGAGCATGATTTAAATAAGAAATTTGCATCAGTGTATAGTTAGAAATTTCATTTACTTTTTTGCATAAAAATTATTTAAAAAAATAAAGAAGAAGATGAGGAAGGAGAGGCGGCTGTGCTATAAAGAGGAAGACAAAGTTTAGATTCTCTATTTAATTGTTTTGATTTTTGTAGCTAGTTGTGATATGGGTAGAATTTTGAATTTCGTGCTAACGCGGGATTGGATTTGAGATTGGAAAGGTTGGATAAAATTAGAGATGTGATTGGGATTTGAAGTGAGATTAGGAATTGGATGGATTGTGTGATAAGGGTAATTAAGATTTGGATTCACATACAAATCTTATTTGAAACAGGTTTCACACTCTGATGTCATATCCAAATTTTCAAACTGAAAATTAATCAAGAGTGCCTTGTAATATTTCACTTATCACCAAACATTGTCATCTTAGACATGTGATGGACCCATTTCAATTTGGAAATATTCCATTCTATACAGCTTGTTCTTAACCCATGGGAGGATTAGTCACTTCTTTGAGGATTATCTTATCTCTTCATTCAATGATCATTACTGTTGTTTTCTCCCTTTTGAAGGCTTGCAAATCATTCAAGGAGAAGTCACTCACCTTTTATTATTCTCTCTGATTTCAGAACTTTACATCTCATTATGGACATCCAAGGAGCAAGGACTTTCTAGCTACACACAATATCCTCTTATCAAGAGATATATTGTATTAAGTAAATGGATTGGGTCCTTATTACCACTCTAATAGAGTGTTGAATCCTTTGACCAAGACCCACAGGGGAAATAACCATTTCAGTCAAAGAGGTTACCCCTTATGGTAGGGGCGGCAGACGGGTCGCGACCCGCCAGACCCGACCCGACCCGAAGTTAGCGGGTCTGGGTTTGGGCTAATCGGGTTTGGGTCATAATCTAGTCGATCCATCTGACCTGATTATTAAATGGGTCGGGTCGACCCGAACCCGCCAGACCCGCTTGACCCGCCAGACCCGATTATTCTCTCTCCTCCTTGGCCTCCTTCCCTTGGTCTCCTCCTCTGCCGCCCCCGCCTCCTCTCCTTCGCCTAAGTCAAATTGTCAAAAAATATGCGTAAGACCAGTTTTGGACACGTGACCTCTAGTGTGTGGAGTTTAGTGTGATGACTAACTATACCACCCAACAATTTGGTAATAAAGTGTAAAGAAATTGTATTTAAAATTTAATAATCGGGTCAAATGGGTCGGGTCTGGGTCTGGGTCTGAATTTTGACCCGTATAATAATCGGGTCGGGTCGACCCGACCTGATTATTATATGGGTTGAGTAGTAATCGGGTCGGGTCAACCCGACCCGACCCAATTGCCACCCCTACCTTATGGGGATGTTAACTCCGAGTCATGTTGGGCCACACTAGATGTGTTGGAAAACTATCTGTGATCTCTTTGTTATGTTATATTAAAGGATCACTAAACTACAACTTGAATGGTGATAAGTGAGGAGTTGTGCTTAAACCTTGTTTGGAACTTACCAAAAGTCTAGGCATCCTAGAGTGATCTATACTTCCCTCCAATTAATGCACATAATCTCGATATTCATCTATGTGTATTTGCTTACAGATGTTATGCAAAGATGCTCTATGTGAGGGGGACAACTCTTAAGTATATCATGCAAAGTATGTTATGCACTTAAGTATATTATGTGAGGGACAATCTCGATATTCACCTTATGTGAGGGGGACAACTCTTAAGTATATTATACAAAGATGCTCTAATGCACAAAATAAAACAATGACATGATAAAAAAAATGTCATACAATTCTAAAAAGATTTTGATGGGGACATCTATCCAGGGTTGTGATTCTACATCTATCCAGGGTTGTGATTCTACACCAGGAGACATCATCACACCCTTTCAGTATGGTTCGATTAGGGCTTCAAGACTCGAGCTATATTGGACCAGTTATCCTAGTCACTTGCTTTTAACTGTAATTTTTATTATTATTTTTGGTAATTTATTTTAGTCTTATTTTAGTCCCATATCTATTGTGATGGGAGTTCTTTGTTGATGTAGGCCTATTTAAGGCAAGACTATCAATGAATTTCTCTGTTTGATTAAAAATTGCTTTGAAAGCTTTGTAACCTGTGTGCTTGGGTGAGAAATCTTAGAGAAAATCTAAATTGTGTTGGTTCCCCATCATCTTGGTATCAGAGTTTAAACCCTGAATTCTTTCAAAACAAAAGAAAAGAAAATCCACAAAATTTCCTCCTCAAAAAAACAAATAAAAACAAAACCATATTTTTTCTTTCCCTAATTTTTTTCCCTCTTTCTTCCCTGCCTGCATCGCCGCCATAACAAAACCCACTCCTATCCTCTCATTTTCTTTCCCTCATCAATCCACACTCTCTCCATCTCTGACTGCACGACAGAGACAACCTTATGCTTTAGATCTCCGCCTCCTCGAGATCTCTACCGCTTCTCAAAGTTCGTCGGTCATCCTTCCAAGATCTCAAGGGTAAGGGATCTTAAGTGATCTCAAGTGATCCCCTGAAATTTCAAGTGATTTCCCTGGAGATCCGTAACACCACACACAACGATATTCATCGCCATCTTTGACGCCTCTTCAATACCCCAGGGACGCCCCTCCCTCATGCGTCTGTGTCTTCAGACATCACCTCCGACGTCGAGATCCCCCACCGACGACTCTCTGAACACACTCCTCTGATCATACTCCTCTTTCAATCACCGACGTCACCATCCACATCATCCTTACATCGCACGAGATCTCCCCTGCCTTCGACAACGTCATCGAAATCCGCCGCTTGCCTTCGAACTCCGCGTGCTATAGGAGGGTCTCTGCCCATGTCTTTGACATCTGCATGCTTGGAGCAACAACCCGGAGAGACTGGTTTGGGTGATTTGGGTGAGTTTGATTGGTATTATCTGAAAGGGTGGTATCATCTGCTTTGGGTGTCATCACATCAACTGCGGGTGTTTTGGGTGGTGATTCAAATCTGAACTTAACCCGGTCTGCCAACGTGCTACAGTCTTGAGCCAGAATCAACCACAAGCAAATTAGTGCACTTTAGAATGATCTAGAGTCCGATTTGGACGCTTCTTAAGCCATTGAGTTTGTGACGACGGGAGTTTCACGTCGACTATCCAGGGAATCAGTAATCAGCTATAATTTTCTTGAAACTGAATTTTTGGGTACCACTTTAATTCTGTCATCTTAATTTCATTGATTATCTGTCGTCCACTAAATAGCGAGTGTGTGTACTGATTAGCCTTTATTTGCACATCTCAGTATAAACTTAGAGACTTGCTAATACATAGTGAACATTAAAATTGTGTAGAATTAATATTTTACAAAATATTGAGGTTTAAATTGCAAAATTATTACATCAAAGTCTCTATTTTAAACTTTGAGCTTGTTGGCAAAGTCATTCACTTTATTGTCTGCATTGCTTAGCTAATTTGTTGCTGATTCCCACATTGTATGCATCATCGTACACGATTGCATTAGAATTTGTTAGTTGTATATAGGAAATAGTAGATTGCTTAAAAAAACACTGCATTTATTATCATATTAAAAGAAGGGGATAGATCAAACATTTAGAAAGTAGAATAGGTTAGCTGTGTATGCGTACCCATAGTGATAAAGTCTACTGCCCAGATAAACTCGATAGATACATGAATACCAATGCTTCTTCGTTTGGTATCACCTCACCAACAAATTACCTTATTCCTTGAAAACTCTTGAGAAAATTAAGGCTCAAATGAACACCGCAGGTCAGATAATGATTAGGTTAGAGGTTGAACGTCGTGATGGAGGTCGTAATGAAGAACGTCAACTCAACCAACGTCGAGAGGAGAGAATCAACATGAATTGCAATCGATACGATGATGATGAACGGTATCTGAAGAACATCAAATTAGACGTATCGAATTTTGACGGTCGCATAGACCCACAATATTACCTTATTGGGTAATGAGTTTAGAGCGTTACTTCAAGTGGTATGAGATGTCCCAAGAGCGGTGAGTCCGTTTTGATGCTATAAATCTGGTGGGACAATATTGGTCAAATGTTGAAAGGTTGATAGCACTAAGGAGGTAAGAACCAATCCGAATTTGGGATGAGATAAAGGCCAAGTTGAATCAGAAGTACCTCTCAATTACTTTTCAGGATCAACAGCTAGACAAATGCAGTAGGCTTACTTAGGGAACTCGCTTTGCCGCTGAATACATGGAGAAGTTGATCAGTTTTTGACCCGGTGCAACGAGTTTGTCGATGAATCTCTCATGATAACCTTTTCTAGGTTTAAATCTGGCCTTTGTGATGATCGCCCACAGAGAAGTCTTTGCAAGAGGTATTGTGATTTAGAACATGCCTATCAGATTGTTCGGGACTTAGATGCGTCCTGAGGATCTTATAATCAACTAGGGCCAGATTATAAGAGCTAGGGCGCTAAAACCAACTCTGGACAGACCCTGCTCAAAATCAACCCCAACAGTTCCGTTCCGATAGGAGATCTCAAAAGTAAGGGCTCAGCTAAGAGCGTATCTCGGCCAACCCTCGCACTCAGTGCTTTAAATGTCAAAGTTATAGGCACATGGAGAAGTTCTGCTCAAGTAAATCCAGAACTCTTTTTCTGGGTGATCAATCAAATGAGGTGGAGGACAGTCAGGAAGTTATGTTTATAAGAAATGAGGGTAGTGATTTGAGGATGAAACAAAACACGAGGAGTTTCTTAACACTATTAGGCGTGTTGCTGTCGTCCGATGTACACTCACACAACCTAAAGATACGATTTACTGGCGTAGAACCACGATCTTTCACACTTGGATAAAAATTGGTGACAAAAACTGTAAAATCATTGTTGATAGTAGAAGTTGCATAACTGTTGTGTCATCTAGTTTAATTTCGAAGAAAGGTTTTTAAAGACAGTTCCTCACCCTAGTCCATACAAAGTTGCCTGGGTTTACGCAGCATCGATGGAGGTGAACGAACGATGTCTTGTACCAGTGCAATTTACAATATACAAAGATAAAATTTGTGTGATGTGATAACCATGGATGCAGGTCATGTGATTCTCGATCGGCCTTGATTATTTGATATGGACGTAACCTTGTGGGGAAAGTTCAATATTTTTACCTTCAATCATGAAGGGCAACAGATCAAATGATTTCAAGTCAACCAAAATCCAAATAAGACGAGAAGAAATTGGTGGAAACAAAGAAAGAAAAGAACCTCAATTTAATCGGTCCTAAAGAAATTGAAAAAGAAATGATTAATGGGATACAAACCGTCATTTGGGTGCTCAAAAGTCGCGAAAGAATCTCATTAGATGATTCTTCCTGCAATGACCCCTATTATCACAGATTTTGTTGATGTGTTTTTTAAAGATCTCCCGGATCAATGCCACCGATGCAGAACATTCATATGTTATTGATTTAGCACTGGAGCTACTCTGTCTAATTTGCCGTACTATCGGATGAACTCGATGGAACACGCTATATTAGAAAGGCGGTTAAAGATTTATTGAGTAGAGGTTTCATACGAGAGAGTTTGAGTTCTTGCGCGGTCCCTGCACTTTTGATGCCAAAGAAAAATTGAACATGAAAAATGTGTGTGGATAACCGTGTTATCAATAAAATAACGTAAATATTTCTCAATTTTCAAGCTGGATGTATGCTTGACATGATGTTCAGTGACACTATCTTTTCAAAAATAGACTTGAAGAGTGGTTATTACCAAATTTGAATCTCCCGGGAGATGAATGAAAGACAGTCTTTAAGACGAAAGATGGACTGTATGAGTGGATGGTCACGCCATTGTCTAATGCTCCAAGTACTTTTATGAGGGTGATGACACAAGTATTACGATCTTTTATAGGAAAGTTTATAGTCGTATATTTGATGACATTCTCATTTATAGTAAATCGACGGAGCAAACATTTGGATCATCTCTCGTAGGTCTATGTAGTTTTAAAAAAGGAAAGTTTCTATGTCAAACCTAAGAAGTGTATCTTTCTTACGGACCAAGTCATTTTTCTAGGGGTTATGTCTTCACATGGAGTCTCTGTGGATCCCGATAAAATTAGGTTTATTGTGGAATGGCGGAACCCTGTAACATTAGGGAAGTGAGAAGTTTTCATGGGTTAGCTACTTTCTGCAGATGATTTATTCAAAATTTTAGTACATCATAGCCCCAATTACTGACTGTCTGAAATAAAGGAAATTCAGATGGACTAAAACTGCTGCCAAGGCATTCCAAGAAATCAAGGAAAGGATGATGGAAGATTCAGACTTTCATATTTTTTGAATGCTTTCGAAATCACTTGTGACACCTCAGGCGTTGGAATAGGAGGTGTTTTGAATCAAGGAAAGCACCCCTAGCCTATTTTAACAAAAAATGAATGATACTCGAAAACAGTATTTCACCTACGATAAGGAGTTCCATGCGGCAGTTCAAGCTCTGCGTTATTAGCACCATTATTTTAAATATCAGCCGATACACCAGTATATTAGCTGAGATAAAAATATTTTATCCAAAACGATACGATAAGTGCAAAAATTTACCGAATATCGATTTGGATCGATATGGGCCGAATATCGCCACGTGGCCGATATATCGGCCGATATCAGAGTTGAAATATCTGATATCTCGGCCGATATAGTTACTTATTTGGATAATTATTTTTTTTACTTGAGAGATTTTATTCTATGTTCATTGTGGTACTTCAATGATGTTTTTATATAATGTTTAGATAATAACTTATTTTTTTTAATAATGTCTTATATGTATTGACTATTGATATATCAACCGGTATTTAGTACCATATCGTGATATATCACAAGGTATCTAGTATCCAGTATATAATTTTGCCGATTGGTATATCGCCGATATCCGATATTTAAAACACTAATTGGCACCATTACTTATTAGCACAAGAATTCGATATCTATTCGGACCACGAAGCCCTTAAATATCTCAACTCCCTAAAGAAGCTGAATTCGAGCATGATTGGTGGGTAGAGTTCCATCAAGATTATACCTATATGCTCAAGCATAAGGCCGGGATCGAAAATAGGGTCGCGATGCACTTAGTCGTCGCCGCGCCTTGCTTTCTGTCAAGAGCACCGAAGTGATTGGTTTTGAGAAAATTAAAGGCACTTATGAGTCATGTCCTGATTTTGGAAATATATTCAGTTAAGGGATAGTTTGGCTCATGAGGTTGATGACTTTCTCCTACAAGATGGGTATCCGTTCCGCTCTCGTAAGCTGTCTATCCCTGGCACCTCCTTGAGAGAATTTTTAGTTTTAGAATTACACGCTGGGACATTTCAGATGAAACAAAAAAATGAAGCTGTGAAGCATGTTTCTATTGACAAGCTTGAAGGTAGATGTTGCTACGCTTGTTGGTCAATGTTACACATGTTAACTAGCCAAGCAATAGAAACAAAACACTGGCCTATATACTCTTCTTCCAGTTCCAAATTGCCCTTGGCAAAATGTCAGTATGGATCTTGGGCTTGGTCTCCCAAAAACTATACGAAAGTATGATTACATACTTGTTGAGAAAGGAAGATCGTGAGGGTATTAGCATTCTGAAAGAGAAACAAAATTCTCTTAAGGAGCCTGGATGCTAGAGATTGATCTCTTGTGTGAGTTTCAATCGTCTCTCTCTCTCAGCTTTCTTAACTCGGCCTTCTTCAGAAATTTTCCAGCCCTCAGCCTGCCAGCAGTGGCCTATTTATAGTCCTTAGGAGATATAACAACTCTCCTGAAAATTAACAGTTTAACTTCACATCGAAGCTAAAATAGCTTCGCTGCGAAGCTAAATGCAGCTTCTGTGAAGCTAGTTAGCAGTTGGCTCAGGGTTGTTACAACAATCCCTTAATTTTCTCCAATTGATTGAGAGATTTTTCTTGATCCTCTCCAACTGATTGAGGGATTTCCCTTGATCTTCTCCAACTAAAAGATCATGGCAATTAACTGCCAAGAATGTGACATCAATCATATTAATCTTGTGTTGAGATTTGAAGGTTAAAAATGACCATAAGAGCCCTCAACGGACCTAGAAAATAAGCTCACAGCGGAGCTATAAAAGAGCTCCATGCTAAGCTAAAAAGTAAGCCAACAGCGGAGCTAAAGATAGCTTGCTGCGAAGCTAGCACTGAGCTTGTAGTGAAGCTAAAAAGAGCTCTCAACAGAGCTATGAAAAGCTTTAGGTGAAGCTAAAAAATTAGCTCACATCGGAGCTACTGAGCTTGCTGCGAAGCTAAAAAAGAGCTTGCAGGGAAGCTAGGTGTTTGAGCTTTCTTCAGAAGATAATGTTTGGCTCACTGTTTGTTTTACTGGATCAGTGGAGTTCAAGTCACTGGTTTGTCCATCAGGGATGGACATGTCTTCAGCCTGTCTGTGATTTATCTTTTGGAAGTGTCATCGTTCGAACCGTTGAAATATTGTCGGGGAGTTCGTCTTTTCGGAGTGTCAACAAAACCCTCGTCAAAATTTTCGTGAATCTGCAATGGATTGGTGCATATTCTGAAACACTTTGAACTTGAAGCCTGAGACCTAAATTTTGACATTGCTTAGGTCAGGAAAGCCCATTCGGTGCAAATGTGCACTGAACTGGGTTGCCAAATTGGTCCACCTAAGAAACTCCATGTGGAGTAAGCTTCATGTGAATCTAAATGGATAAGCTCTCAGCGGAGCTAAGATAGAGCTTGTGCAAAGCTCAAGAATTAGCTTGCAGCGAAGTTAAAATAAAACTTCATGCGAAGCTAGTGATGAGCTCGCAGCAGAGCTAATATAAAGCTTTATGCGAAGCTACTGATGAGCTCGCAACGGAGCTAAAACAAAGCTTCATGTGAAGCTGAAGATGGCATCTGAGCGAAGCTAAAATAGCTCGTTGTAGGGTTTTCCACCCCTTAAACTGTCATTTCAAATTAATTTGAAGCAACAACTGTGCAATCCTTTTGAGGAGGTGAAGCTAGAGACAGTGTCTATAAAAGCCAACTTTGGCTGAATTTTTAGAGAAGTTATCTTCTCTTTGAACTCTTTTGAACTCTTAAGAAATTATCCTGCCACAGACTTTCGGACACCAGGATGGGTAGGCATCTTCAAGCAACAGTGGTGGAGCAGCCTTACACTGTATGTGTTGGAAGTATTTGCGGACGACTACGAGGCTATCAGAGCCACATGTTTTGGGATCAGTATCAGCATACCCACTTTCTACGCCATTCTTGAGTGTACTGTCCGGTGTCGGGGACATTCTTTACACCAATCGGTGAACTAGAGATGGCGCTCCACGAGATGTGGGAAGTATTGAACTTCCCAATTGGTTCGTTACCATACGAGGAGTATTTTCCGTGTGCCGAAGAGTTAGCACAGCTGAGAAGGAACCGACCTTTAAGAGACATATCGAGAGCTCATGTGCCATTTTTACATATGTCTCGACTTACATTCTGGCCGCGGAGCTAAAAATAGCCTGAAGACCTGGGTTGATTATTTGTTTCCTTTGGATGGACCTCTCGAAAGTCGTCAAACTCCAGCGGATGACAAGCGAATCGCCAAGGCTATGAGGGTGAATATCATGAAGATGTCGTCCTAGAGGAGGATGACTGGGACTATGAGCGAGGGGACGTATTCTTGAGCTTTCATTGTCAGGCCAAGATACCGATATCCCGGAAGGTATTGTTAGCCGGTTTCTTGTCAGCTTGGTTGAAGAGATGCGTAATTCCCTCTTGACCCATGACGGCATGACGCTTTTAGTGATCTTTTCGGCCGTTCAATTGGTGTATGGATGATCGCTCGAGCTGCTTCCCGCTATGATCTGCCGCATCCAAAGTGAGCTTCGTGCATTGACGGAGCAATTTTGCGCGAGGACAACTGTCAAGAGGGCGGGGAAAGAATTAGTCTTCCCACGTGACGGGCCTTCTCACCGAGTGGAGCTACCATATGCCTATTTGATGGCGTGGTTCACACTTCATTATCCGGTTCTCATCCAGCCAGGGGAAGAGCCTCCAGAGGGTGAACGCCATGCCCACCTCTGCTGCTTCGAGAATTCTCAGTGGGTAGGCCAGTACTTGGCGGGAGTTCGGATGATGGTTAGTTATAAAGACTCGTATAGCCTCTTTCACTGTTTCCTCTATATCCTAGGTACAGAGTACGATGGGGAATTCCAAGAGAACGAGGACAACCGTACTTCTCTCAGGTTGGGCACCTTCAAATGGCTGGTCAGCATCATACCTTCTCACTTCTATCTTGAGCCTTATCTGCCCGGCCGCTTCGTCAGATAGTTCGGTTATGACCAAGTGTATATTGGGAATCCAAACCCTCGGCTCGGGTACGTGGGGATCTTGATTGATGGTGCCAGGGATTGGAGACACTTCATAGCTGGTTGCACGGGAGCTCTATTTTATCTGCCGTACCGAACTCCCAATCTCCTCACCAGTCTGGGTTTTGTTAATGGTACCAGGTCTTGAATGCGCCCTCATCCTTATGCAAAATTAATTCCACAGGAATAAAATGGATTGTGGCCCGTGTGAAGGCAAAGAGAGCGGAGCAGCAACACGGGAAACGCCTCTGAGTACCGAGACTTGTCGAATACATTGCTGATGTTTGTAGTGAGGCTTCAGTTGCTGCGAGCCTACACCTGGTGAAGTAGGTAGTGAACCTGCCCAAGAAGTTGCTGCGAGCCCACACCCTGGTGAAGTAGGTAGTAAATCCCCTAGGAATTCGTTGCCACTACTGACATCGAGGAGGGGGAGGAAGAAGAAGAGGAGGATCCCGACACTCACTTCAAGTGAAAGTGCAAGTCGTCTCCTCCAGCTGTTTCTCCTCAGAAGAAGAGGAAGAAGACTATTAAGCCCTCAAGTCGTCATCAAGGGACTCTGCAAATTAGAGAGGTAGAAGCACCAGTGATTCATGCCCCTCATCTTGCTGCTCCAATGCCTGCTTACGTTCCTCCTGTTGCTCTACCAGTGACTTCTTACGTCCCTCCTTCCGCTCCACCAGTGATTGAACTAGCTGCTGGCGAAGCTTCAGTGTAGTTTGTACCGGTCACAAGTAAGTTCAGTTTTTTTTTCTATTTTAATTGTCCATTTTCATGACTAACTCTAAGTCTTAGAATGCAGATGAGGAGGAGGACGAGGTGTGGGACGTGCTCTTCATACTTCGTCCAGAAGACGCGGGTGACTACCTCAACCCGGAAGGCTCCAATGGAGACATGCCGGACATCGGGTCTTCCGCCCAACTTAAGGTAATGACCCAAAGAGACGAGACTGAGGATGTGGGAACCCTCGAAACCTTTGAGGCCCTGTAGAGGACGTCCCTTTTCCGATTGCTCTTATAGAAACGCCTACTCTTGCGGTTCCTCCTGTTGTCGAAGCTGCTGCGACCGAGCACGTTACCACTACCGAGCATGTCTCCATTGAAACTCCCAAGGTGAGGCAGCTGGATATGAGATTATCATCACAACCTCGACCCCTGTAGGTAATGATTATAGTGTTTCGAATTCAGCAAACATTTTCTATATTCATTGTTAAGTCTAAAAATTTTTGCAGAAGCTCCTGCGGAAGTTGCTCCTCTAGCGACATCAGCCTGAACAAAAGGAGGAAGTGGCTCTACCGGTGATCGGTCCCGTGTTGTTGAGCCTTGTTCATCAAAGTGTAGTTCAACAACAGGTCACTAGAGGAGACATGTCGTTGGCAACAGTCGAGACGGAGTCTATCTCTCCTGCTCGAACAACACCTGAGCAAAGTGGAGATCAGTCGGAGCCTGAGACAGAGTCATCTTCAATTCCGTCAGCTCTTTCTAGTCCCCCGGCTTTTGATTTGGTGGAGGCCACCATGGCTGGTTCTTTGATATTTACCGTTAGGCCGATCTCAGTGCCTGACTTTCGCTTCTTGGAGGTTGTTCCTCTGAAGAATTTTTTTCCGAAGATCGCTCCAATAGCTGCAACCCCAACCATCCCATAGTCTTCCACAACGGCCTTGCCTCAACATAGCCCTCTGCAACCGTTGCCCCTCCACTGATCGAGGTTGATTCTGAGGATGAATTAATCAGAGAGCTCGTGGAAGGCTCCTACAAAAGCTTGAAGCGCTGTCTCTCCATGATTTTCAAAAGCACCCCACACTTCTTTTGCTTCTTGGAGACCCATATTCTCTCGAGTGATAGAAAGTATCCAGGATGTTGAAGGGATCACCGAAGCTGACTCCTTGGAAGAACTGATCACCAATCTCGAAAAAGACATCCGTGAATGGAGTAACCTGAGGCAGTTAGACCTCACTCTTTTAGTTGAAGCTGAACTGGAACGTCTTGTGGAACAGATGCAAAAAAACTATCTGGAGACGTCCCAAAAAGTAGAGGCACTATCTTAGGAGCTAAAATCTCTGGAGGCCCAGAAAATTAAGGTTGCAGAGGTGATGATTATCTCCAGTGAGGAGCTTGATGCTGCGAGGGATCAGATCAAGAAAGTAAAGGAGATGATTGCAAAGGCCAATCTTATTCTTTCCAAAGCTGAGCCGGGGAGTCAGCTGAAGACATCTGCCTGGAAGAGATGACGGCTGAGAGCATCAAGATCTAACACTCGGGTGTAGAGAAGAGGACAACTTTGGAGGAGCTCAAGTCCCGCTTGGAGACAATGGCTGCATTCAATCGGGAGGAACGAAGTCACAGGCTCTGCTGCAGGCTGAAGAGGAGAGAAACAACAGATTGTCTGCTCTTGAGGCAAAATCAAATCTTATGAGAGACAATCTTGATTTGTAACATCTTGTATCTTCTTTTATTATACTTATCAATCAATAAAATTTGCTTTTTGATCAATGATTTATCTGGTGTCTTTCTCTTCCTTCTTCGTTCTTTGCTTGTCCCACAAGTAATTTAAGTTTTTCATATGAGAAAAAGAAAAACTTAACATGTAGGTTCATTGGAAAGAACTAAGGGGTGAAATTTCACCAAGTAAAATCCCCGAAGGAATTTAAAAAACAAGACTAACATTATTCATATATTACGAACATGATGAAGTTAGTCTAGGAAAGAGAATCAAGTGGGGATAAAGGAGTGTAGATCTAGGAATCCGTCTGTTCAGAGGTGATTGACTGGACATGACAGGTTAGAAATCATTAGAAAAAAGTTCGCTATTTAAAGGTGACAAACTGGACATAACATCGGCAAGATAGTCCTTACTGGTCCAGGGGTGAGATCTGAAATCCATCAGTTCAAAAGTGACGAACTGGACATAATTGATTAAGGATTACTAGACTTAATTTTGTCATCCAGAGGTGATTGACTAGACCTAACCAATTGAGAAACCTCCAAACTCAGAGCCCTTACTGTTCAGAGGTGATTGACTAACTTGATAGCAAAAGAAGTCCATAAAGGATTGAAGGATAAAATTCAGACATCGATCGGTTTAGAGGTGACGAATGGATATAACTGATTGGGAATTACCAAATTCAGAGCCCTACCGTTCAGAGGCGATAGACTGGACATGACGATAAAAATAGTCCCTACTAGACTAAAGGATGAGACTTGGTTTTTTGTTAGTTCAGAGGTGATGAACTAGATATAACCGATAAAGAAGCCACCAAGCTTGAATTTTGTCGTCCAGAGATGACGAATTGGACATAACGACAAAAGAAAAGTGAACTCGATTTTAGGAACCCGTCTATTCAGAGGTGATAAAATGGACATGATAGACTAAGATACGCTAAATTTCAGATCCGTTGCCAGAGGTTATAATGTTAACATGACAACTAGTCCACTAGGGATTGCAATGGTGAATTGGATCTGGGCACTCGCTGGTTCAGAGGTGATAAACTGGACATGGCCGACTAGGAGACGCCAGGCTCGTAATTTGTTGTTCAGAGGTGATTGACTAACTTGACAGCAAAGACTCCCGACCCTGACGGGGGAAAGGAGAACAGGGTTATGGACTCGTCTGTTCAGAGGTGGCGAACTGGACGCGACAGTTTGAGTACAATAGAGGGGAGGAGATCTGGGCACCTGTCGGTTCACAGGTGATAAACTGTATATAACCGACTAAGAAACATCAGACTCAAAGCCTCGCCGTTCAGAGGTGACGAATTGGACATGACGATAAAAAAGTTATTCCACTGGGGAATCTGATTTGATACTCTGTAGAGAATTTAGTATTTCCTTGGAGGAGTTTTGGAAGGAATTGTCAGAGGTATAAGTTAACGTGACAATCAAAGAGTTCACTGGAGACTGAAAAGGGTATTAAAAGACTCTGAGGGGAATCTATTAAAACTCATTGGGGAGTTAAATGGAATCCAATGAGAATTTTAGAAGAAAATTAGCAGTCCTACAGATTCTGCGATGAAATACTTTAAAGATTGTCAGAGGTAAGTATTGTGACAATCAAGCTAGGAAAGATAGGAGGTGACACTCCTAAAAGTTATCAGAGGTAATCATTAACGTGTCAACTTGATACCTCTTCGGGGATTGGATATCTCGTGAGGATTTTGAAGAGAGAATTTAGCGTTCTCTGAGACTCTGTAGGAATCTATAAGGAGCTTGTTAGAGGTAATCATTAACGTGACAACTTGCAACTTCCAGCTGAATTTCAAGAAGTTGTTCGTTGGAGAACTCCACCAGGGATAGAGAAACGCTCATTTCCTGCGAGCTCTGAAAAAGAACTATCAGAGGTATAATGTTAACTTGACGAGCATTGATCTGTATAATTGGAGTGGACCTGCCATTCTAGGGAGAAGAACGACAAGTGAAGTTCTAATCCGCTAGGGATATATCAAAAATTTTGCTGTCAGAGATTTAATGTTAACATGACAGCCTTGATTTATAGTTCATTTCGTTGGGGAAATGATTAAAGTTTCATGTGATCCTATCATTTCATAGACGAGAATTGGCAGGGGACTTTGGTGAAATTGACTGTTCTTTGCAAATGCAAGAATAGAGAATTCCGTCAGGGAATAGGAGACATCATTTTTAAAATTTGTTTAGGGATCGAAGTATTCCCGTTAGGGAATAGGAGAATAATACTCATGAAATGAATTCTCTCTGGAGGGAATAATCATTTGTACACTTCGAGGAGAATTTGATAGGGAAGTTTCACCTATCCCTAGGGGACTTTTCTCAACTCCCGATTGATCGATTTGTTGCCACTTGAAACGAATGTGAAAACACCGGAAAAGTTTTGCAAAGATGCGTCTCGAGCCTCCTTCAATATGTTTGGCTTGATAAGTCATCAGATAAACTCATTTAATAAGTTCATCTGAATATTTGAATGATCGGGTTATGAAGTCAGACTTTGACCGATCGAAAAGAGGAGGATGCGACTGAAGGCATGCCACCATTACATATGAAAAAGTCAGAGGTAAAAGCTTTAATATGACTTATTCGCTTTGTGGATCCACTATTTCATGGGAGGAATTGGTAAAGGATTCTGGAGGAATCAATTGGGATCAGGTTCCTTAGGATTTTTAGCAAACCCTCAGCTATCGACGAATTTGGTTTGCCTTTACCAACTACTGTTTGAGTTTGGCTAGCCATGTTATTTCTATCAGCATGATGAGTTGTCGAGAATTTTATATTTGGCTTAGAAGCCAATATTTTTCTCTAGCTTTATTCGCCGAAGGCTTCGGATCGTGCCATTTGAAGTGAACTTTTCTGTATGTCACTAGTGACCTCTAAATCTCGTTGGGAATTAGAGAGTTACGAATAATTTTTGTAGGAAATTATTGAGTGAGTAAAAATTCTTGATGAAGTGTCACCTAATCGGGATTCTTGTTCTCGGTTGGTCGTCAAGTCGAGACATGGAACATGAGTTCTGCGGGAAATTTATCGATTAAGACGAGATTCCTCACGAAGCTTCATTTTAGTTCGTCATATGACTCAGGTTTGCAGCTGAGCACTGAATCCAGATATGAATGTAGAAACAGTGAAAAGGTCCTGCGGAGATACGTCGCGAACCTTCTTCAATGAATTCGGCTCGATCAAGGTCGTCGCGAGATTGAATCATGGCTTGCGGAATGACAGAGGCAAAGGGATGATTGGAGACATGCCACTATTACATATTGAACAATCATCATTCTTTTGAATCAAGAGGAATGATCAGGAAGAAGAGTGCCTAAAATTGTTGTTTAGGCATGCTCGACTTTTAAGAATATGGCCTACTTTTTCAAATGAGAAAGGTGACAAGGCTAAAACGGAAAATTTTGCCTTTGTCTTCTCTTCATTGATAACATCGTCTATTGATGTCAGCCAGAGTCCCAGAAGAAGCGGAGATGAAATTGATTCTGCTTAATGAAAGGGATTTCTTGGAGAAGAAACAGTCAGACAAGTCTGTCTTAATTACTAGAGGTTTAATATTAACGTGGCCATGTACAATACTTCTTTGATCAGGTATGGTGTTAACGTGATCAGGTATGGTACTTATTCAAGAACTTGCCATTAATCGACATAATGACGCCGTTCAGATTTGCTAGGCAGTATGCTCTGTTCGAGTAGACTGTCTCTATCATGAAGGGTCATTCCCACTTAGATTGGAATTTGCCTTTAGTCTTATGTGTCATGACCATAGGTGGCCTGATAGCTATGACCAAATCTCTTTTCTGAAAGACTCTCTCTTTGATCTTTTTGTTGAAAGCCTTCGAGATTCGAGCTTGGTACAACTTAATGTGCAGTTGAGCTTGTAGTCACTTCTCATCTAATATTTCCAGCTCTTGGAGACGTAAGCGATCATCATCTCCTTCTGTCATCTTGGTTGCCAGAGAAAGCATTTGTATCTCTAAAGGTATGACTTCTTCTCACCCGTAAACTAGAGAAAAAGGCGTGTTGCCTGTAGGAGTGCGGACCGTTGTTCAGTATGTTCAAAGATATTCACTGAGCTTCTCATTCCAGTCTCGTTTACTCGCGGAGACGAACTTTTTGAGGAGCTTGATAATCATTTTATTGAACTCCTCTGCTAACCTGTTGGCGGCAGGGTTGTAAGCAATTGAAACCACATTATGAATCCGGTACTTGTCGTAGAATCTATAGAATGATTGGCTTGCAAATTGGGGACCATTGTCGTGGATGATCCACCTGGGGTACTAGATCGGTGGATGACATGGTGTTTGATGAAGTTGACCACATTAGCGGTTTTAACTTCAGCGAGCGGTGCAACTTTCACCCATTTTGAGAAGTAATCAGTTATTGCAAAGATGAACCGATGACCTTTTGCCGATGGAAGACTGATAGGTCTTACAACATCGATTCCCCATGCTTAAAATGGCCATGAAGCGATTGTGGGGTGGAGTAACTCCGGGGGTTGGTGTATGAAATCCGCGTGGATTTGACAGGCCTTACACCTTCTTGCATATTCGACTGTGTCAGCGATCATAGTTGGCCAATAGTAGCCGAGTCAGTACAGTCGGTCTTTGAGTTTCGAACCTGATTGATGAGCTCCACATATGCCATCATGGGCCTCTTTAAGTACTTCCTGCACTTCCGAGTTGGCTAGATAATGAAGAAGTATACCGTCGTATGAACGGCAATACAACGTCTTTACCACTGCATCATAGTTGAGCCGAGTAGATATTCGTTGAATAGAAAACATTTCCTTGGGATCATCGGGCAGTATGCCATGCAAGACATAGTCAATGATCGAGAATCGTCAGTCCCTTGGTTCGAAGTTTGTCAAGGTTATATGAACTTCGCTAATCTCTAAACCGTACTTCGGACAAAAGAGATGACGAGTAGTCGTCGTAAGATAATAAGTGGTGTCTGCTGGCAGGGCCAATGTAGCCGCGAGCGCTGCTAAAGCGTCCACTTTTGTATTCAAGAGGCGAGGTACATGGCTAATGTAGAAGCCATCAAATGAGTTAGCCAACTTAATGGCTGCATGGTGATAAGATATCAGGTCTTCATGACGGACCTCATATTCTCTTTTGACTTGATTGATGATCAATTTGGAGACACCATAAGCTTTAAGGTACTGTACCCCCATTTGTTGAGCGAATTGGAGGCCAATGAGCAAAACATTGTACCGAGCTACGTTGTTGGAGCAGGATTCTGTCAATGAGAATGCACGAGGAAGAACGTGATTCTCTGGTGAGACAAATATCACTCCCACTCCAGCAAATGATCTTGCCCGTAGGGTCTATTCTTGATGCATCGTCAAAGAACATCTGCCAGACATCATCCCCTGAAGTCATATTAGCTTCGATAACCTCGTCCGAAATGTCTGTGTAGTTTTGAAGTTTTTGGAACTGAATGGGCCGCCAGGGCCGCCAGAAAATCTGTGAGAGTTTGACCTTTGACTGCCTTTTGGGGTACAAAAGTCATGTCGCATTGAGATAGCAGAATGATCCAATTACCAGTCTAGAGTTCAAGGATCCTGGCTTTGTCATGAGAATATACAGGGAATTGACTCTTGAAATGACATGTAGGGTTTGACCAACCAAATAATGTCGTATCTTTCTTTCCTTTGCTTCTTTTCCTTTTTAATGGTTGGCTGAGCGTTTGTGTGTATGGAATTCAAAACTAATATATCTTTTACGACCTCTTGGTGTTCTTATTCATGCTGATATTGATGAGTTCAGTTTACTTGCTAATATTGCTTCTTGTTTATCATCTAAATTTGTACCGTCTTTTGTTATGAGATTTCTTTTGTTGACTCCTTCATTCTAGTTATGATGATGTATATGATTCTTTAAATTTCTATTTATAATTTTTTTATTTATTAATACTTTATACTTTAAAGGAAATAATATTTGAAGAGGTAGATTTCGACCTAAAGAGAGAAACACATGTGAGGGAATCAAGGTGTGCAAAGGGTTTTCTTTTTTGTCTTCCTCCAAAAAAAATCTTCCAACATGATTTCTTAAAAGTGATGGATGGTTAGAATTTTCTTGGCTTTTCTATACAGGTATAAAGTAAATATGGATATTATATATATTGTGATGAAGCTTTGACTTTGAAATGTTGGATGAAAGGTTATGTCTTGAAATGTTTTATATTTTCTGCATATTTATTTTTAACAGTTTTTTTATCTGTGAGCTTATTTAGGTACTTTTGACATGGAAGTTTGTTATTTCTTTATTTACTATAGGTACAAAAAAATATTGGACATTATAGCATGCACACGTGACCCTTTTTTTCCTTCTTAATCCCTGGATCAGTTGTAAGTATATACGTGCATTTGTATATATAGTGATAAATAATATCGTTCAAATATAATGTGGCCTATAACCTTCTTTTCTAAATTTTTAATGTTTTCTTAGGTTCTGCATAGGTTTACAAACTCAATAACATGACACAAGGCAGGGTTTTTTACTTTATATTCTATCAAGAGAATCAGTGATACTTAAGACTATAAAAATTGGATTTTTTTTAACTCTTTGTTCATTGTTGTTGAAGATGATATCTATGATAACCAGGACTTTTTCTTAGCTTGAAAAGTCATTATTGATGTTGTTGATGTGATGAATCTCAAAAGATTCTAATTTTGGGATAATCCTTTTTCTGAGGATTTTAGTGAAAGAATTTTATGGCATGCGTGCATCGGACGTGTATAGCTCTACTTTACCCTCACCTAGAACGCACACACACACACAAGGCAAAGACACACACTTAACTAATTACCCAAGCCACAAACCAACTCCCCGTTTGACAGTTGTGGGGATCAAACCAGGGACCTCCCTCACAGGTCTTTATGCAAAGACTCCTCGCTTCTATGAGGGTAGTTTTTCTTAGCTTATTGGAACTGAAAAAAGACTCACAGTTCACTTCACTTATTTTCTAGAATGTATGAAAAACTAGTTTTGTACATTCTAGAACTGAAAGCAACAAAAGGATTTTCAGCATTATGAACATAAGTTAATAGAAGATATTAATAAAAAAAAGTTTCAATAAGTTAACTGTTGAGTTCTTTTCTTATCTTGAAAACCTTTTTTTAATTAATTCTTCTATTAATTGATGTAACTAATGTGCATGTTGCTGAAATCCTTTTTTTTTTTTTTTTTACTTTCAATACATCTTAGATAATTCTAGAAGGCTTAGAAATGGAAGACAGAGAATATGTGATATAGTGAAGATTTTAGGAGGTTGAGGCCTATGCGCACTATGCAGAAGCTACCTTAAGAAGTTTGGAGGAATAATCAAACTTAAATAAAAGTGAGTTACTTTTTTTAGAGAAAAAATCGTGAGACAAGAAAGCCCCCCCATTTCATTAAAATATCTTAACGATGTTGTGACGAAATTGATATTCTGTAATACCAATTGTTACACTCAGGATCGACGTTTGCGGAACTTGGCAATATGATCAGTACTTACAAAAGAAAACTATTGTAAAGAAAATTAGCAATACATAAGAGTAATAAGAAAGAATACTAGGATTTAACGTGGTTCGGCCCAAACTTGGCCTACATCCACGGGGAGAGAACTTGAGAGAGCTTTATTAATAACTTGGTATAAAAATATCTATCCTTCCTCTTGATGCAATAAGAGTATTCACATTTCTCATTAATCTAGACTTAGATTAGAAGAGTATTACCTTATCTCTATGCACCTTCATCTTACTCCTCTCTTTGCTTGGCTTCCTTCTGATCTCCTTGGTGTTCTCTACCTTTTTTCTCCTTGAGATCAGCTTGGTTGAGGCAATTATAATGCTTGGTTATAACTTTTATTTATAGAATTTTACAATACAACTCTTATTTGGACTATGAGATGATCTTGGCCTTTGGATGGTTGAAGAATCTTGATCAATTATTTTAGGAGTTGATCTCCTTAATCTAGAAGAATTCTAGACCTTTAATCTTTAGAAACAATCCTTCATTGAATAGAAATTTAATCCAATTTTTATCCTATCAGAATAAGGAAATTTGCAATCGCCTGAAAAGAAAATTGTTTCACCTTGACTTGCTTTTTCTGCTTCAAGCCATCGTCTTCTTCAACTCAATTGAATTTTCTTGGACCATCAGCTCCTCTTAAAAACAAGGCAAAATCCTAACAATCTTCACATTGACTTGCTTTTCAAGCCTTTAGTAAAACTTGAGATTTCGAATTAATACCTTGATTCTTTCCTTAGTTGTAACCATGTTGTGAAGCCTTTAACTCTTGTGCCCTCTCCCCGGGGCCTTTCGCTGATTTACCGCCATGGCTTGGGCCATCTCAGGCATTGCCCGAATGCACCCTTTCTTTCCCACAACACTTTGACCCGGTTCACGTCCTGTTGTAGTTTTCCTTGAAGCTCTACCTCGCGATGAACTCTCTTCCAAGCTTGTTTTTGAAACTCCACCTCGAACTGATTTTCCTTCCTTTAGCTTATATAACCCTCCACATTTCTCCCCTTTCAGGATTACCATGTCTTCTTGGCTAACTGTAATGACGCGTTGTTGCACTTGGATCCGACATCTTTCTTCGTCGAACCCCCTTATGGATATTAGATTGTAGCGTGTCTCCTAGACATGTCGGACCACTGCCAGAGTATGCACCGTCTCATCTCTTTCTGTAACCTTGACTGTCCCAGTGCCAATGACCTCGCAAGCTGAGCCATCCACCATCTTGACAATCCCTTCCTTCTTTGCAATTAAGGAGTTAAACAACTCCTTTTGAGAACATATATGAACCGTACCACCTGAATCAAATATCCTGCCTGTGCTTGAGAAGTGTTATCTTCGTTAGAAGCCATTAATACTTCAATTTTCTCTAAACTACTCAATGCTACGCCTGCCTTTGCAGCTTGCCCCTTCTTCTTCAACCATTATTGTCGATGCTTACAGTCATTCTTTCAATGACCTTCCCTGTGACAAAGTGACATGCCTTTGACGAGGCCGGGCCTTTCTTTCCTTCTCTTACTTTCCTTCCCGTGAGCACCTAACCTGATCCTATCTGCTCCTCTTGATTTGGCCTTTTCTTAATCTCATTAGATAAGAGAGTTGACGTGACCTCCTTCAAGATGAGAGTTTCCTTACTTTAGAGCATGGTGGTGACAATGTGATCATGTGACTCTGGAAGCGAACTGAGAAGTATCAACGCCTTGTCCTCCTCGTCAATCTTGACATCAACAGCTAGAAGCTCGCTGATGACCCTATTGAAGAAGTTTAGATGCTCCAACACCGCTGTCACTTCGTTCATGTATAGCCTATATAGTTGTTTCTTGAGATACAGCTTGTTGGAGAGGCTTTTCGTCATGTACAACGTGTCTAACCTTGACCACAATCTTATAGTCGTTTCTTCATCCATCACGTTGTGCATCACCTTGTCTGCGAGACATAGTTGGATCATGCTTATCACATTTTGATCCATATCCTCCCAATCCTCGTTTGATATGCTTGTAGATTTTGCTGACTTACCCTGCAAGGTCTTGTGAAGACCCCGTTGCACCAGCAGCGCCTTTACCCTCTTTTGTCATAAGCCGAAGTTTCCTTTGCCATTGAACTTCTCGACCTCAAAACTTTGTCGTAGAACTTTCTATTTTCGACATTTCGCCCTTCGTCAATCTTTAGCTCAGATACCAATTATTGTGACAAAATTGATATTCTACGATACTAATTGTTACTCCAAGGATCGACATTTGCGAAACTTGACAATATGATCAGTACTTGTAAAAGAAAACTATTGTAAAGCAAACTTGCAATACCTAAACAAAAGAATAATACGAAAGACACGAGGATTTAACGTGGTTCGGTCCAAACTTAGCCTACATCCACGGGGAGAGAACTTGAGAGAGCTTTATTAATAACTTGGTACAAAGAGATCTAAACTTTCTTTTGACGCAATAAGAGTATTCACCTTCCTCCTTAATCTAGACTTATATTAGAAGATATTATCTTATCTCTATGCACCTTCATCTTACTCCTCTCTTTGCTTGGCTTCCTTCTGATCTCTTTGGTGTTCTCCACCTTTTTTTCCTTGAGATTAGGTTAGTTGAGGCAATTACAATGCTTGTTTGCAACCTTTATTTATAGGATTTTATAATACAACTTCTATTTGGACTATGAGATGATCTTGACCTTTGGATTGTTAAAGAATCTTGATCAATCCTTTTAGGAGTTGATCTCCTTGATCTAGAAGAATTCTAGACTCTTTAATCTTTAGAAACAATCCTTCATTGAATAGGAATTTAATCCAATTCGTATCCTTCCAGAATAAGAAAACTTGCAATCGCCTGAAAAAGATATGCTTCACCTTGATTTTTCTTCTTCTTCTTCTTCTGCTTCAAGCCACCGTCTTCTCCAACTCAATTAGATTTTCTTGGACCATCAGCTTCTCTTGAAAATAAGGCAAAATTCTAACAAACGAAACATCCCCGAGATTGAAGGGTACAACACGTATACATATACAAAATTGATCCTTCAAGACAAAGGTAAAAGAAATAGTGTTCTAAAAAAAGGTTTAAGCGGCCGCTTAAGTATTTTCGGCTTGAAACCGAATAGAACTTGAAGAAAGCCATCGGGTTACTTGGCCAGGCGATTAATTCGCTTAAGCGACGATTAAGCGTCTAATCGTGATTAATTAGTGTTCGTTTAAATGTTATTTAATCATTTTCTAAATGGGTTCAACTTTCAAACCAATTAAGCTAACTAAACTCAAACTCGATCCAATAATTGGGAATAAAATTATCGCGTGTTGGAGAATTAGGGCTCGCAAGCCCTAAATTTATCCGCATCCTCGATCATCCTGTGGCAAGGACGAAGCTCCCGACTCTCACGAAGAAGCTCCCGATGTTCAGGCGACGAGACAATGAAGCTCCCAAAACCCTAATTTTATCTGAAGCTCCCCAAGCTCACATCGGCGACGATTCTCCCGGAGAATTAGGGCTCCCAAAGCTCGACGACGAAGAAGTTCATAAAGCGTTGATCCTCTTGTGACGACATCCCCTCAATGACGACCTCCCCTTGCGGTTGATCCTTCCACCGTGACCTCCCTCTGTGTCGACAAAGATCTCCCCATGCGATCAGCTCTCTAGTCAGCAGCAAAGCGTCGATAGCGACCTCCACTTGCATCGACGACGATCTCCCCCTGGTCAGCTCTCTCCACCGCGCGTGCACGTATTTTGGTCAGGTTTTTGCTAATGGTTTTTCTTTCTTTTAATAGGCTGAGAAGTGCCTCAAGCGTGAGATGGATAGAGTTGCACATTACTTACAGTTGCATCTAGTAGTGAATCAAAATTGTTGGAGGTATGTTGTCTTTTGAAAGAAATACATATATTTGTTCATTTAAAAAGCATTTTTAATTATAGATGCTGGAGGTGGAGGTACGTTGATGTACTTTGAACTGAATGACATTATTATCTTTTAAATTTCTCATAGTACTAGCTATTTAATTTTTCAAATTATGTTTGCTATATCTTTTATGCTTTTTTAGAATTTAAAATTCATATTTGCATGTTTTAAGTATTATAATATTATTATATATTAAAATAATAATAAAACGTGTAAACTGTTTAATCATCGTTTAAACTGTTTAAGTATTATGCGCTCCCGGACCGCGCGCGTATTGAAAACTTTTTAGAACATTGAAAAGAAACCTCCAACAAGGCACTAGATGTTGTCGTGGTCAGATAAGGAGCAATTGACGCAGGGCTTTGGTGCAACACGCCGATGTCGCGGCATTACGCCTCCCCAGATGACACTGAGAAACTTTCTGATCCGAATCGATGAAAACCTTGCAGCAGTTAACCCACCAACTCCTACCTTCGACCTTCTTGTCACGCTCAGACATCAACTCTCCTTCTCTGCTACTCCGCAAAACTCTTCCGGTCCTCAGATAGAAGCTCAACCTGTACCACCTATCCTCACAGGTCCTCTCTCAATGCTAGAAGCTCTCCTCCAACAAAAGAAACCCCTATACACGAGCACACACCTTTACTTTCCCTTTATTCTTCTTCTCCATCTTCTGCCGGGCTGGTCTGTTGGATGGACACAACCCCAAGAAATTCGCAAACTCTGTTGGAAAGACCTCCTGTAAGCTCATGTCCATCACGTTTATCAAGAACTCATCTATCACTGGATCGTGACTCGACCCGCTGAGACTCATCCATCAAGAGATACATCCTGCCCCCTTTTAAACGGGCCTAGACTGCTCAAGTTCCCTATTTTTAATAAATTCCCGTTTAGGCATTTAGGGCCATTTTTTTCACTGGGTTGAGAAAGTTCAGCCCGCACATTCAGATCTACCCTCTTCCATGGGCCTCAGCCTCATCAACCAACGGGTTGGATGGCCCAACAACTATCGGCGAAAGATCCTCCCTAGAACCCCCATTATCAGGTTTTTGAGAAGCCTAATCCTCTTCACTAAATCCAGCCCATCAGAGTGCTAAGAGAAACTTGATTAAGAAGCCCAGAACCTTCCTCATGATGGGCCGCCCCCCTAAGAGTCTTCAGCCCAATAGGAGTTGGGTCTGGCTCTCGGCTGGACCCGTTTACAGGCCTACCCGCATCCAACTTCAACATAACTCCTTGATTCTATTTATTTGAGAGTTACTTTGTTAGTTTAAATATGACTTCAACAGGATACATGATTCTATTTACTTGAATCCCATAAGCTTGTAGTGTGTCACACCCATAATATTGGAGTCTGCCACAAGTTCAACATCAACTCCATTAATGCAATTTAGCTTAGCTTCGCCCTTTCTAACTCTGTTGGCAACCTCCTTGACCTTGGATCTAACAGAACCCATTAACCTAGTACATTTGGGAGTTCAACTTCAAGAACATTGACATTGATTGTCATGGTAGAGATAAAGAGAGAAGAGGTTACTCCCAATTAGGGGTGTTGTCCTTATTTATAGCATAGAAATAATACATATCTTAATAGGAATAAGAAAGTATAAAATAAGAAAAAAAACCCTAACTTTAACTAATATTAGTGTAATCTTATACTACTATAGTAGGGACATTTACTCTCACGACTTCATCGATTTTCTCAAGCCCATTATGGGCTGTGTGCAGGATTAGGGTAGGTAGTAGCTCGTGTCATCTCGTGCCTAATCAATTCCAGCCACAACCCCACATAAAACCAGCTACCCAAACACACGACAAGCCTAGGACCTATATGCCAAGACCTATATGCTTATGTACTAATCTACTGGATACTTCGCCAACTCACATGTTGTACTGGGTGGCCTATTTGTGCCCCATTATGCGGTCCATTCGTCCCTGAATTGGGGCTCCTACTTTGTGCCTAATCCAGGGGAGGGGAGATCATTAGGGTTTCTCATAGTGTCATTTAGTTTGAGAATTGGAGTGAGAATGAGATGACAAATAACTCAAATGAGGTGTTGAGTTCTATTTAGATGACCAGTAGACTAATATTTCATTAAATAGTACATGCAATCATGCCTCTAATTGGAGACCCAATTGGAGCTCCATTCATATCTCTAATGGGCCATGCCTTGGGTCATGCCTTGCTGAGCTGAGGCGAGCCCATATATGGCACAAAAATAAACTAGACCGTAAATTTTAGTTCCATGCACGACTTAGAGTGTCATTTTCAATCCATGTAGTGTCAGCCCATTGTGCTTTGAGCCTGCCCGGGCTCATAACCAACCCTATGGCAAGATGAAGCGACAATGTCACTGGAAGTTGAGCTAATTACTTTCACTTTTTGGTTTGGTTCTTTTATTATTCATATTCTGATTTGTTTGTGAACCTTGCAGGAGGGAAAAGGTAGTAGACCGTGGTGATATAGTGGTTATGATAGAGTTTTAAAGTTCTGATGGTAACTGGACTTTTTGAAAATCAATTTTGTTCATAAAAATGGTACTTTTTGCTTTTTGATTACAAATATGGTGTTGGAAGAATCCTAATATTTAAGTATGCAACATTGAACAGAATAAGAATTACAATGATCATATCGTTGATATCTGAATCTTAGAAAACCCTGAAATTTTATTTATATTTTTTCTTTGACACTTGAAAATTATGGAGTAAGGGTTTTCTGCTATCCAATGGGGCTTCTGGTGTCTATATAAGGACAAATAGGAGAAATAGACAGGGAAGGAAGAATAAAGTTCTAAATATATTATTTTACTAATCTCATAATTTTTAGTATTGCATTGATGAAATATATTTTGTGTAAACCACTTGTTAGTAGAGTTGGCAATTGGGCCCAATAACTTGATCCAAATGTGGCCCGAATTTTTTCTGTTTCAATCCGTAAAATCATGTCGCTTGTTGGGTATGTTTTCAATCCCAGAAATGTAACTTGTTTCTTATTGAATTTAGACATGGATCCTTAAGGATCCAAAAACAGTAACCTGAATTGGTTTTTGGCTACTTACAATTCCAAGGTCTATAGAGGACACCTCCTTATGAACTTTAGGCATGGAAGGAAGGTTTCATTCTTTGGCCTCCAATTGTCATTAATCATGAAAAGTTTCATTGGGAAACAAGAGTAGTATCAATGGGCCAGAGGTTGCATCTACCTGAGAGCTTGGAAGAGAAGCTCAAAGGTTTGATATTTACTCTAAAACCTTTAGCTACAGCTCATATTGTTCAAGATTTTCCTGTTTGGATGTTGCTTGATTATTAGTCAACTTTATTAGTGACATGTATTTGAGAATTATATTTCACGTACTGATTCCTACATATTATTTTTTTTAGAAGAACCGGTGGACCATAGTGGTCCCTCGTGTTTCATTTAATATAAATTAATGAAAACGCTCCCAAACGCGTTCAAGAATCTTCTATCCCCTAGTAATACATAAAATTGCGCACACGCAGATGCTTGGAGACAACCAAAGGTAGAAAGATACAAATAAAAAAACTTCTCTAAGACAACCCTTCGTCATCACCGCAAGTTAGGCTCCTACCTCTGTTGAATCAACTCCTGCTGACGCTGCCCCATACCTGCAAACTCCCCTTCGCTCTCACCCTCCTTCTTCGCTATCAAAAGAAACTGATGGGGACATCTAGTAGGATTTGTTTGATTTAGTTGTTGACTTATCTTATCTTATTGTAATTTGTTTAGTTGTTATTATTGTTGGTTGGTATTATCACACATCGGTTGTGGTGGGAGTTATTTTTTTTTTTGTAGGCCTATATAAGGTTGAGATTACTATTGTGTTTTTCAGTTAATGATTGATAATGAAAATTGCTGTTTGAGCATTTTGAGCAGCCTGTGTGCTTCGGGCGAGAAACCCTAGGGAGAGATTCCCAAACCCTATCTTGGGAGAAAAAACCCTAGGTTGAGATTTCCTAGAGTTTGTCCCCCATCATTTTGGTATCAGAGCTAAATCCTGATCTTTTTCACTTCTTCTACAAAATCCTAACTTCCACAAAAACCTTTTTTTTTTCTCCACCAAAACTTCCACAAATTCCCAAAAACCTAGTTCTTGAAAATCAAAAAAAAGAAAAGAAAAAAAAACCTAGATGATTACTGTTTACGTGAACAGTAAACCCGCCGATTACTGTTCACGTGAACAGTAAACCCGCCGATTACTGTTCACGTGAACAGTAAACCCGCAGTTCCAGTAAATCTCCCCCCACACAAAAAAAAAAACCCAAAGCTCGCCCGTTCGGAGTCCGTTTTGAGCTCTGTTTGAAGCATTGGGTTCGTGACAGAGCCCCGGAGCTACTAGATAGATTTTCACAGCGTTCAAGCAGCAGAGACGACCTTCACAATCCCTATTTGGTGCTACTATAAGTCCTGCAACAGTCCGATTTGGGTCCAATTCGAGCCTTTGAGATTCTTGGTAATTTTTGAGCTTATGCACTGAAATTTTCCTTATGGGATTTTATTTTTGTGGTCAATATATTCATACTAATGGTGATCCAAAGGAAGTTGAATGGAAAATGTATGCGGCTGTCCCGACTTTTCGTGGTTTTTATGACTGTTACGGTTATGAAGACTGGGAGAGCAATCTTGAAACTTTCTTCAGTTATTTTTCTCTGACATCTGAGCAAAAGTGCCTCTATGTCCGAATGAAGTTGGTGGGAGAGCCATATTATTGGGTAGAGAACAATCATAAGTTATGTTGATATTGGTTTCTCTTGCAAGACTTTCTTCTCGCTCGTTATGCTCCACCCATTTCTTCATCTGAGTCAGACTATAAAGTGCCCAATGTTGAGCAAGAGCCCGAGAGCCGGTCAATCACAGATCTCTGCACTAAGATTCGGGTGACCCTAGAAAAACTTGCAACAATTCAGGCTGCAAAGAGGGACACAGATTCAGAGCCTTCAGCCCTTGTCGAGCCTGACGTTCTCGAGGAGCCAGAGTCAGAAGTTGTTGCTGAGTTGGAGCACGAGCCAGAACAAGATAAAGCAGCTAAGATAGGGCCAGAGCCAGTAGTTGTTGATGAACCCGAACCAGAGCAAAGATAGAAGAGCCTCTTCCTCTTCTAAAGAACTCAGTAGATCTATCAGCGGAGCTTGCCATGGAGCTAATGACATCCACACCAACTATGAGGGTGTCAGTGACCCAAAGATCACTTGACTTGTACGATCCTTTGCAGATCTTCCTACAGGACACAGAGTCACAGGAGGTCAGACTATTCATGGTGCGAAGTATAGTTGATTCAGTTCTCATCCTGGAGGATGCATCTCTTTCTGTTACCTGTGCATTGCTTGAGTTGTCATCCTGTATAACAAATATGTCACAGAAGCCAGTCCCACCCACACCGCCTTGGTTCAGCCTTGATGCATATATGCTGGGTCCACGGTCACCACCATGGCCCGATTGAGTGTTGAGATCTGCATTCGACAGGGTCGAGTTTTCCCCAACCCCGGGGGAATGATGGGGACATCTAGTAGGATTTGTTTGATTTAGTTGTTGACTTATCTTATCTTATTGTAGTTTGTTTTAGTTGTTATTATTGTTGGTTGGTATTATCACACATCGGTTGTGGTGGGAGTTATTTTTTTTTGTAGGCCTATATAAGGTTGAGATTACTATTGTGTTTTTCAGTTAATGATTGATAATGAAAATTGCTGTTTGAGCATTTTGAGTAGCCTGTTGTGCTTCGGGTGAGAAACCCTAGGGAGAGATTCCCAAACCCTATCTTGGGAGAAAAAAACCCTAGGTTGAGATTTCCTAGAGTTCGTCCCCCATCAGAAACTCCTTCATCACAGATGCCAACAAACTCCTCATTCTATCATAATCAGTCAAGACGAGAGCAAAACACCTCTCCCTGCAGGATCTCCGACATAGTTTGCCCTTATTTTTCTTGGCCTTCTCCTAAATGTTAGATGGGAACATGCCAATGAAATTCTTGAATTCATCTTTAAATAACTCTTTTGCACCACGTGAAAAATGAATTCATCTCCAATGAAAGGATCTCGGTCAGCCCCGTCGGTTATCCTGCTGGATTCCCCCTTAGAACAGCCAATAGCCGTCGAGGGTCTTTCCCGGGGACCCACGACTATCCAGTCCAACCCGCTTGGATCTCCTCAAAATCCCCTAGACCTCCACATGGCCCACCAAACCGATGAAGGCCCTACCTCCAACCAAAGGCACAAACCCCTCCCCTCAGCCAAGCCCATGATAACTTCCTTGTGGAGATTGATCCGCAGATGCAAGTCGTCTTTCTGGCCTACTTCCCGGCCACCCACAACACGGGGATGAACAATGCCTCCTCTCCTAAAACCCTCTGACAACGTCCCCTTGGACACGCCCCGAAAATTGCCCTGTCATCCATCGTTCCACTAGGAGGTGGCAGAACTTCGCGATGTGGCCTGGTCTTCGGCACCGGAAGCAGAGCAAGCCATGGGGACATACAACTTTCCAGTAACCCAAGCGGCCACAATAATGGCAAGCGAAGGACATCCAACGATGCGCTAGTTGAGAGAGAGGCAAGTAAACTGCTATAGGCTTTAGCCCTACCTTGTAGCAATTGCTCAGTCCCGTTGGAGGTTGCTGGTTGCTTACCGGTGAAGCTTTGGTGTGTGATGTGAGCGGAGGAGTATGATTGGAGGGGTGTCTGTTGGAGAAGTGATATAAGTTGGAGAAGGGGATTGCTGGACACAGATGGCCGTTTGGAGGAGAGAAGAAGGATAGCATGGAAGGTGTTTGAGAAAATGATGAGATGAGGAAGAAAAAGGTTTGCTACCTGAGGGGGAGGGATAGTAGCTGGTAGATGCAGATGAGGGATCTATGAGAAGGAAAAGTAGACTGGCTGAGGAAAGTTTGGATGCGAAGGCTGGTGGAGGAGGTGGTCGGTGCTGGTGGTATTCATGTCAAAATCTTTTTTCCATCAACTCTTTTTCCCTGATGAAGTCTCATCTTGTTGATTCTTGAAATGTTGATTCCTACATATTATTAGTAACTAAAGACTAAAGTTGTCTGCAGTTTTTTTTCCTGAAAATACAATAGTTTTGAATTAATTTTAGTTTTTGCTTATATTTTGCCTGCTTAATTTACTTTTTCCCTTCTTTTTTACCATGTAACAACCTTAACTTGAAAGCATCTTGATGTTATTTTCTCAAGTTCTCAACAGAATCTGTCTACCTTGTGATGTTTTTCTTCCTGCCTTAGCTATTGCGCTGTTTCCCTTGGTTTACAATGTTTCGAGCGACTGATTACTGATCTTCTCATTTTCTCTTGAGTACTATTTTCTGTTTATCAAAGTATGTAAGTTCATAATTTTTTGTAAATGGCTGGTGGAACACTTTTATTATTGTATCATTTGATTTTTATATTTTATTCATTATTAGTTATTTATAGGCTGCAGAGACGGGATTTTGTGTAGGTAAGGCTCAGGCCTTAAGAGGAATACCAGCTAACCAGGGTGTGCTTATAATCAAGTTTTACTTTGAGATGCTAAGTCCATTTCAACTAATGTTGCTAAGAGATCCTGAAATTGCAAAGCCAAGTCCCATTTTCTTTTGAAGCTGGTTGGTTTGGGGATGCTTGGATTATTTATTTATTTATTATTCTGTTTTGGGAATCGAGGTTAGATGGAGTTATGATGGTTCGTCTAAAATCGGGACATTTGAAATATTATAGCTCATTTGAAAGTAGGGTTCTACGAGGTGCAGATTCTGTCAGAGTAGACAAGTAAGAAACATTAAGATGAAAACGAAATAACCAGAATTGGAAGTAGGAGAAGGAAAAAGTTTTATCAATTTTGGACTTTGATATAAACTTACTTTGAGGGATGGGGTTTAAAGGAATTTGTCTTTGGCTTTGCTGGAGTGGGTTTCCTTGGTTGGTGTTTTCTTTGCTACTTGCCCAAATCTATTTATAGGTCCAATCAACTACATTAATTCAACTTGAATTTTTCGATCTTGATCTTGACATGTTTTACATGTCCTACCTATTAACCCTAGCAGCCTACACTAATAGCTTACATCTTTTGACATTTTACACTTCCACTTGTTACATCAACATTTCCTTCTAGAAATTACAGATTACCCTTGACCCCATTAATTCAACTTGAATTTTTCTAACTTGACATGTTCACATGCCCACTTTTTTTTTGTCTTTGGAGGTCTAAAACTTTGTTTTAGAGTTAAAGTCCATCACAGTTAATGTTGTATGCAAGTTAAGTTCCTTCCTCAAGAGTTTCGTTTTAGTTTCATTGTCTTTAGAATGAGTCATGTTACTCGGTATGTGGATCACTTTGGTACGAGATACGAAAACAGTTGCTGAAAACATGAGTAGCCCAAAAATATTTGTGCGGTGGGGGTAACATTCTTCTTATCGCTTAGTTGGAACGGAACACATTTACCTGAAACAAGGAATGGTTTTCAGATCATTGTGTATTGCGTCATGTAGGCACACCCATATTCAATAAAATATTAATTATTCAAATTATATGTCTGCACACTACATATAGGCTTCCTTCCTTTCTCAACCCAAGTATATAAGGTTTTTTTTTCCATTTCATTACATTATAGTTCATTTATATTTTAGTTCGCCAATTTTGTCAATTTGGATTGCAAATGTACCACGATTGAGAATGTTCATCTGAAACGAAAATCTTGAGGGGTTTGATGAATTCAGCAACCCTGAGAAAGACAACTAACATGTAGTTTGTTTTGACATGTCATGTTTTTTTTTGTACATGTAGCTCTCTTTAATCATATTTTCATGTAATTATGTTTTAAGATTAGAGATATGATCAAATTTAAAAATTCAAGATGGAGTTATTATAATATTATGGTTTTTAGAAATATATATTGTATAGATGTCAAGAGTTCATTTTATAGTTTATTTGATTCTGTGTTCTCTGTTAAATTTCAACCATGCTCGTGGTACATGCCTTTTGACTAGATAAAAATGTCATTTATACTAGAGATCAACTTCACTTGAAACATTATATGCATATATAAAATAAGATGTCTGATAGGCTAATTTAGACCAATTTAAATTCTATAATATATAGAATAATGTTTATTTAGAATATAGAATATTATGATAATATTAGCAACTCAGGGACAATCTATATGTTTGCACTGTAATAACCTGGTACAAACACATCATTTATAAAATATTGAATTAATTAAGTAGTATATCTACTATAATTGCACAATTATTACTATATCTATAAATAAATAATTATCAAACTATAGTTATTGTGTATGATATTTGCACTTAATTGGACATTATGCTGTCCTGTGTAGGATGAGATAAGTCAAATATAAGAACACTCAGAGAGAGAAGCTTCTCAGCTATGATGTGGATGGAAGGGAGCCTAGATTCTTAGAATATGTGAGTCAAATATCTCAATTCATTTATTGATTGATGATTTCTTTGGTTTATCTATCTAGTTTCCTTTTTTTTCATTTTATATATTAATTCTATGATCTATTGTTTTGTTTTTTTTTTTCCTTTATCAATTTCCCAATGCTATAACATTATTACTTGTGCACCTTCTGTTCTTTTTAACTGATGGGGAAATGACTCAATTGGAGAAAAAAAGAAAATTTAAATGTGCCTGATCTAATAAAAAAAAAAGAAAGAAAAGTCATTAAAGGAAAGGAAACTGATTATACTGAAGGCTAGAGTTCGGAGGGCTGTTATCAATTTTTGATTTCTACTGTACTGAGAGCATATATGTCCACTTCTCAAATAGTTTGTTATTCTTTTTCTTTCTTTTAAGTTTGAAATTCCAACTTTTTAGTCCTTCTAAGTGTTAATTTCCATATTCCTTAGTTGCAAAAGGTCTTAATTTTCCTATTCCTTGGTTGCAGAATTATTCATTTGAGAACAGTCTACCTTTTAAACTCTAATTGTCTTTTAAAGTTCATTACAATTTTCTGATGTCAATTAAGGTTACCAAGGGGAATCCTTTGACTTTGGGTGCCTCAAATGGGTTGGGTACCGCCCTTTTTTCTTTAATTTAATTTAATTTAATTAAATAATTAATTTCTTTTGTTTGAAGAGAAGTATTGTTTACTAGGTGCTTGGGATTTGCTGAGCTTTGAAGAAGAAAATGGAAATAAGAGAAGTGGTGAATGAGAAAATCGAAAGAATATAATACTATTCAAATGATGAAGTAGAGAGAATTTGGATGTTGAAAATTTAATGAATATGCTATATGACAAAGGCTTAATTTCAAGAAACTACTATAAACTTTCATTGCATAGCAAAAAAACTATCAATAACTTTAAAAGATACATTAAACTACCATGAACTATGAGTAGTTTTATGAAAAACCTGTGTTTTCTTATGGAAGTTCATTGTAGTTTATATTTCTGAAGTTTTGCTAGTTTATCAAAATTGAGTGAGTCTATGGTAGTTTTCTGAATTTAATCCTACAAAAAAAAAATCGAGAAATATAAGACTAAATGAAATTTCAACCAATCTGTCGTCGATTGTCAGGGTCGTGATTAACACATTGGCTGATATCATCAACCGTGCAAACCTAAATATAAAATGTAGAAACAAAGGACAAGGGGAGAAAGGAAAAAGTAGAAATAGACAAAGGAAAATACTGAGGAGAACAATAAGTTATAATTTGAGTGCCAGTCTATAGAGGAGAATGAAATGGATTTGGATGTGTTTATGAAGATGATTGAGAGAAGAGCGGAAGGAATTATGAATTTCGTTGCCATTGGGTTCTTAAGCAAGGAAAAAAACCTCTAGATTCATTCTTTTGTTCAAAATTCCTGTTATGTTTTTGAGAATTGCACTGTAATGGCATTAAGATTGCTATAGGCATCACATTTTTGCAGCGATAATTTAATATTTATATCACTTTTTTTGGATACATTTCTTTTTTTGATAACACCCTTAACATCAGATAACTTCACAAAGTTTCAACAAAACTAGGTAAACTTAAAGAATTAGCATATGTACTAAGAAATTCACACTAAAACATAATATTTTTTATCATTTCTCTTCACTATAGTTTGTGAATAATAATATTCTTTATGGAATTTTTATCTCTTTGGAGTTCTTTTGTAAACATAAACTTGTTTTGTGTGAATCCTAATTTTATGAAAGCTAGTTGAGTCCCACTTTCATTCCTCTTTAACTTCCATAGTCATTTAATATATAATCTTTTGCTCTCTTGTTGGCTAAGAAGTATAGACATGGGACATGGGCACGACACAGAGAAGGGACATGACAATTTTGTAAAAAGTAGGACACATGAACACTGCAATGTAGAACTAGAATATATAAAAGTAATAGGAGGAAGTGTATAAATACACAAGTACAAAATTCTGATAATATAATAACATATAATAACATAAATTCATTTTTATCTCTTTGCAAAAGGAATAGGTCTTGACTCTTCAATTTACTGAAATGGACTAGCTTAATGTATCTCACTTCTTATAGCGAAACATATCTAAATATATTATAATTCAATTTTTAACGGTATTTATCCACTATAGTCTTTGAAACATACATGATCGTAGATAAATATCACAAACATATAAGAGCAAAAGATGCATGAGAGATGTACGACATTTATCAAAGTGCGCAACAAGTGTCCTAAAATATAGTATACAATTAAAGACATGTTTGAAAAGTGTCGGAGTGTCCAAAAAGTGTTGTGTATACTAACTATTTAGTGAAAACCTACAGACTAACAAATTAACATTAAACCAAATGTTACCATTTTATGCAGCAAAACTTTAAAGAGTTTCCGCCACTATAACTCTAAAGTTGAGGTGAAAGTTCGATATTATTTTTATACTCTAACTAATGTTATATAGATTAAAATCATGATAAATAGTAACAGTGAAGATTGAAAGTTTGAGAGAAGAAGGGGGAAGAAAGAAAAGAGAAGTGAGAGAATTGAGAAAATAAAGTGCAAGGGGGATCAAGCCTTAGGTTGCACCTCATGTTTATTTACATTAGTTTATAATGATAAGTACACTTACAATTACTTGACTGTACCTACATCAAGACTAATAACATCCCCCCTCAATCTGGAGCATAAAAATTAAACATCCCCAACTTGTCTCATAAAACAAAAAATAGACTACAGGCAAGTGGTTTGATGAGGATATCATGTAACTAATCCTCAGATCGAACATAAGGAACGGCAATATGCTTCTAAATCACCAAATCACGATTAAAATGGCAATCCACCTCAATATGCTTTGTGCGCTCATGAAACACCGGGTAACTAGCGATGAAAATAGCTAATTGATTATCACAATACATCTTTATAGGAATAGCAATCATAACTTACATTTCATGAAGAAGAGACCCACCCACATGATCTCAGAGGCTATGTGAACAAGCACGATAGTCGGCCTAATGTAGGAAGACAGAGCCACAAATCGAGGCCCACCCAGGGACCAGCTCAGGTCTCGATCGATCGAGAAAGCTAGCTAATGACATCGGTCGGCCGCCTGGTTGACCGACTGACGACAGGGCATAAAGCAGAAGCCAGTCGCCCGGTCAACCGGTTAGAAGACAGAGTAAGACCAGAGGGTCCAGTCCCTTAGCTGGCTCACCCGCCCGGTCGACCGGCATTGCAGAAAAGACCCAGCTGTCGACCGCTTCTCGCGTATCAGCTCAATTATGAGTTTGTTTAGGATTTTATTTTTGGGTCCAAATTGGACTCCGATTGAATTTCTCTTTCTTTATTTTGAATTATAAATTATGTAGTACTCATATATAGATTAGGACACTTTTGTAAGCCTATAAAAGACTCTTGTATCCTTGTATTTGATATTAGCTTTTGATTAATAAAATTGAGTTTATCCCTCCAATTGCTCGTAGATTCGAGTAAATTGTTATTGATTCGAGTGTTGTGCTCGTGGATTCGAGTACATATTCTACCTGAAAGTCCTTTCAGGGTTCGTGGGCGTTAGAATGAGATTTAGCTGGTGCCGTTCGCTTCCCCTTATGTGTCAAGTGGTATAAGAGTTTCGGCTACTTTCTGACGATGGCAGGAGATGTCAACGAATCGCAAAACCTTTACACAAGGGTGGACACTATTGAAGGGAGGCTCAACGATCTTGAATCAATCATGAACATCATGGTCCAAGAACTCAGGAGATTATCCCTCAAGCCTAGCCGATGGTATGTATCGAAGCAGGCGAAATCATTCATCAGGTAACCTCATCTAATCCCCTCCAACAACTATCACCACAGCTACACCCCTTTCTACTTCATCAACATTCTTGACAACCATCCCTACCACCAAGACATCCTCTATTGAATTTTCAATGCGAAGATATTTCCGACGAGGATGAATTGGCCAATAACTTCCATCTAGAAGATGACCTCAAAGATGAGGCCTATGATGGAGAGATGGCCTACGGGTGAGGCTCTAGGCGGATGGCCAATTCTAATCCCAACTGAGGAGGAGGATTCCCTTTTCCTAATCATCATAGGAGAAGAGAAGACCCAAGTTCTAATGAGTATAAGATGAAGATCGAGATTCCTTCCTTTAGGGGGAACCTTGATATTGAGTTCTTTTTAGACCGGGTTTATAAAGTAGAGAAATTCTTCGATATGGCTTATGTCCTTGAGGAGAAGCATGCGAAGTTCGTAGCATACAAACTCAAGGGAGGAGTTGCCGCATGGTTGGATCAGTTGCAAGTCACAAGGAGATGCCAAGGTAAGCGATCGTGATGACATGGAGGCACATAAAGAACTCCTATGGGGTAGATTCTTTCCACCCGATTATCAATGAACCCTTTACAAGCAATTTGAGCGCAAACAAGATACATGGATTGTTTTGGCATACACGGAGGAATTATACCACCTCTCATCGCGATGCGAGTTATCCATGACGGGTGAACAACAAACTGCAAAGTACATGAGCGGGTTAAAGTAACCCCATCCAAGAATGCGTGATCCTCCATGATGTGTTCTTCGTTGATGAAGCCCAAAACGAGAAGATTTAGAGGCTACACAGCAGAGCTCCAGCTTTCAGGCGTCCTTTGTCAATTGAAGAGCCAGCAAGTGGAGAAGGAGTTCAACCGAGTTCCACGACGGTTGACTAACCGCCAGCACAACAGACAATCAAAGCTCATGTGTCGGCATCAACAACTCTCGCAGCCGCAAAGAGCAAAGAAAATCCTTACATCAAGCCTGGGGTTGGCAAGTGTTATAGGTGTGGAGAGCCAGAACATAGGTCCAACGAATGTCTTAAGAGAAAGCAAGTTAATGTGGCGGCAGATTATGGAGATGAGGACGAAGTCATGATCAAGGATGCAAGTGATTCTAACTTTTCCGAAGAATATGGAGATCATGTAGCTTGTGTTGTTTAAAAAGTGCTTTGCAATCAGGAGATCCCCGACACCACACAATGACATCAAATCTTTCTACTCAAGGTTTACAGCTAAGGATAAGGTATGCAATATTATCATCGATAATGGAGGCTATGAGAATATCGTCTCAGAGCACCTGTGGATCATTTAAAGCTAGAGACGAAGCCACATCATCATCCCTACGCCATTGGGTGGATCAAGGAAAAGGCCCTGCATCAAGATAATGAATATTTGTCATGTTCCTATTTCAATTGGCAAGTTTTATCAAGATTCTGTTACTTGTAATGTTGTCGATATGGACAAGTGCCATATTCTTTTGGGAGACCATGGCAACATGATGTTGACGCTACCCACAAAAAAGAAAAATGTATATATTAACGTGAAAGGGCAAAAGAGTTGCTATGAGGCCGATTTCATCAACTCCAAAATCTACTAAGGAAAAGGTGTCCAAACTTGTATCCCTATGCAATCGAGTTAATCGGAACTCGAGGAGTTCTTTTGAAGAGGGAGGGACTGATGTAGGAAGGCAGAGCCACAAATCAATGCTCAAACGGGAACTAGGCTCAGCTCTCTGTCGACCGCCTGGTCGATCAAGAAATCCAGCTAAAGACATCGGTCGATCGTTCGGTCGATCGACTAATGACAAAGTAAAGAGTAGAAAGAGCCAGTCGACTGGCCAGAAACAGACAAAGACCAGAGGGTCAATCCCTTAGCCAGTCGACGACCGGTCGACCGGCATTGCAAAAAAGACCCAGCGGTCGACCACCTCTCTCATATCAGCCTAATTCTGAGTTTGTTTAGGATCTTGTTTTTGGGTCCAAATTGGACTCTGATTGAATTTCTCTTTCTTTATTTTGAATTGTAAATTATGTAGTACTTATAGATAGATTACAAGTCTTTTGTAAGCCTCTAAAAGGCCCCTGATCTTTTGTATTTGGTATTAACTTCTGATCATTAAAATTGAGTTTATCTCTCCAATTGCTCGTGGCTACCCTTTGCTCGTGGATTCGAGTAAATTGCTTGTGGATTCGAGTACATCTTCTACTTGAAAGTTCTTTTAGGGTTCGTGGGTGTTAGAACGAGATCTAGACGACGTCGTTCACTTCTCCATCCGCGTCATGACCTCTGCACTAGCCACAATGGTCTGCTTTTTACTGCGTCATGTCACAAGATCACTACGAACAAAAGTACAATAGCCAGAAGTGGACCTCATATCACTGCGACTATTTGTCCAATTAACATCACTGAAGCCCTCCATCGTGAACTTCTGTGAGGGTTTGTACAACAAACTCTTTTCAAGTGCACCCTTTAAGTATCACAAAATACTAAAAAGCCTCCCATTGTTGCTGCCTAGGGACCTGCATAAACTGATTGACTGTTCTAACAGCATAAGTGATATCTGATCGTGTAACAGTTAGGTAAATAAGCTTCCCAACCAGCCCTTTATACTATCCAAGATCCGCATCACTCCCACATGTTAGCATTAAACTTGACATGATAATCCATAAGAGTATTAATCGACCGAGAATCCAACATCCTTATCTGAAAACAAGTCCAAAACATACTTGCGCTGCTGCAGATACATACCCATCTTAGATCGAGCAACCTCGATTCCAAACTAATATTGAAAAGTACCAAATCCTTAGTATGAAACTGGCGATTAAGGTAGGCCTTCAAATCTGCAATACCAACAGAGTCACTCCCAGATATAATAATATCATCAATATAAACGATCAGCACAATAACACCTATAGACGACCGGCTAAACACTAAATGATCTGACATGGCGCGTAGAAAGTCGTACTTAAAAAGAATTGAGCTGAACTTATCAAACTAAGCTCGAGGTGATTGTTTCAGCCCATATAATGCCATCTTCAACCGACATACCAGATTCTCACTCCCTTACACAACATATCCTGGTGGCTGATCCATATAAACCTCCTGCAAGTCACCATGCGAAAAAACATTCTTGATGTTCAGCTGATATATAAGCCATTGGCGATTAACTGCCACAGAGATAAGAATGTGAATAGAATTCAGCCGAGCCACGGGAGAAAAAGTCTCCATATAATTCACATCATATATTTGGGTAATAACCTTTTGCCACTAATCGTGCCTTGAGATGCTCAACTTGACCATCTGTATGATACTTAACAGTGTAGACCCACTTACAACCCACTGTGCACTTTTCATTAGGAAGCGAGGTAAGTTCTCAAGTCTGATTTTAATGTAAAGCAGACATCTCCTCATCCATTACAAATTTTCAACCAGAAGATGACATAGGTTGCTTATAAGTAATAGGAATGAAAATGAAAAACAATGACACAACAAAGGCATGTAAAGCAGAAAAAGCATGATGTAATGAAACATAATTAGAAATGGGGTATTTAGTGGTACATAGACGACTACCTTTCCTGAGAGTAGTAGGGAGATCATCTGGAACTATGGTGTTGGGAACCGAAGCCTCAGGCACGGAAGATGATGTATTGGGGCTGAATCACGCAATACAATATGTCTGTCCTTAGACCTCTGATAAAGTTGTAAAGGAGTGAAGATATAAAATGGATTTATGAATGACCAGAAGTGGTATGAAAGACATCAGACCTAGTGTGAATGAAGGAGGATAGTTTCCTGATGGAAATGGAGTGGACTCAAAGAAAGTAACATCTGCACTGACATAATACTTCTGGGACCGAAGACTGTAACAACGATAGCCTTTTTAAGTTCGAGGATAACCAAGAGAGACGTACTTAACAGATTGAGGAGCTACTTGTCTTGATTATGTTTTAGGTTGTAAACAAAGGCAACATACCCAAACACACAAGGAGGTAAAGAAAAGAGAGACACATGGATGAAACATGAAGAAAGAGACTTGGTTATTCAACACAGATGATGGCCTGTGATTAATCAAATAGCATGCAGTAAGAACGACATCTGCCTAATACTGTTTAGGGGACATGCATATTAAACATAAGAGTTCGAGCCACATCTAAAAGGTGTCATTGTTTGTTTTCAGCTACACCATTTTGCTGAGAAGTGTGGACACAACTGGTTTAATGAATGATAACATTACCAGTAAAAAAGCCACAAATAATTGAGTATACTCCAAAGCATTAACAGAACATAAAACTTTAATGCATTTATCAAACTAAGGATGGATTTCATTATAAAAAGTGGATAACACTTGTGGGAACTTAGATCATTCTTTCATTAAATATAACCAAGTCATTTAAGAACAATCATCAATAAAAAAAACAAAATGCTGAAATCCTTTCGTACTTTTGACTCTAGATGGACCCCAAATGTCAGTATGTATAAGTTTAAATAACTACAACTAATGACTCTCAACAAGGTGTGGAAAAAACTACAGTGATGCTTGCGCAACTGATAAGCCTCGCATTCTAAAACAGAAATATGACTCAAACAGGGAACAACTTGACCCAACTTATCTAAAGACGATGACCTAAACACTGTTGCCACTGCAATGGAGAAGTAGAAACTGAAGTGAAACCCTTTTCAGGTGTATCCAAGTAATACAACCCATCTTTTCATGCTCCGAATCAATCACCTTCTTTGTCATGTGGTCATGAGAACACAAAAACTAAGAAAATATTACGGAACATTGAAGTGATTTGGTTAGTTGGCTCACATATAACAAATCGAAAGAAAAGTTAAGCATATATATTAAATCAAATAAAGACTGATTGGATAGGGTGAATGACACATTTTTCAAGTACAGAATGAGTAGACCCATCATCTAAGACAATATTATGTTTTATAGGACAACGATTATGAAAGAGTGAATTTATATCAGACATGTGAGAACTAGATCCTGAGTCAATAACCCAGGAGGAGGATGGTGACTGAGTTGCCACAAAGCTGAATTTACCTATATGTGTCATGGTTGCAGTAGATTGAGAGGAGGTACTAGAAAAAACATTCAACTTCTGAAGGATCTATTCAAGTGGATTGGAGGTATCGGAAGCTGAAGCCGGATTAGAATTGAAAACATCATGTCTGATGCAAAAATTGGAACTGCATTTTTCATCATAAACTTGATGTGTATACTCGCGTTTACCCCACTTATCCCAGCATTAGTCTTCAGTGTGACCATTCATGTCACAATAACTACATCTCCATGGTTGACCATGAACAGCACCACGGCCATTACCACGACCACCATCTCTACCACCACGACCACCTCCTCGACCACTACTACAACCACCATCTCTACCACCACGTCCGCCGTTACAACCACCACTATCACAGCCACTACCATGAGCACGAGGACTAGTAACCAAGGTAGAGGAGTCATTATTCGGCACCACAGAACTCTACCCTAGAAATGATCTATTTAGGCGCCCAAACGTATTCTTCACTATAGGCAACTCCTCTCCAGTATGGATCCGAGCCTTATAAGGTTCGAACGCAGGATCCAAGCCAACTAGGAGAGAGCAAAATGGAACTCCTCTTTCTGTAGCTGAGCTTCCTTCAAATCAGTAGTTATTGGATGATACTGCATCAGTTCCCACCAAAAGGCATTCTTTGTAGCCAAATGCTCATTCACAGGTTTTCCATTCTGCTTTGTGGTAAACAAAAGCTCATGCAATTCATAGATACGGGCTACATATCACTTTTGTGAATAGAATTCTTCTAGAGATGTTCAAATCTATTAGATTATCTCACACCACTGAACATTAGAGGCAATGTGCGGCTCCATACTATGCCACAACCATGACATAACATATGCATCTGCACTCATCTAATCCTCATAGTTTGTCGTCATTTCAGGCTGTGATCTTTCAATAAAAACTTCAACTTCTTCTTCGCCCTCAATGCTACTTTGAAAGACTTAGACCAGTCGAGATAATTCGCACCATTGAGTTTCACTACAGTAATCGATTTTTTATTTCATCATTATTATAAATGACAGTAAAAGGTTGTTACTACCACCACTACTAACCTCGCTAGAAAATTTAGTCCCCACTATGCTTGCAGATGCAAGATGAACACGAGATCTCAGAACTCCTGATCTCACAATGAAAAAAACAAGAGATCTGTAGAAACTATAGATCTCATTCACGAACACACTACGAATAATGAGATTTGAAGAAACTCTAGATCTCACACCACGAATAGAGATATCTGCAGAAATCCTAGATCTCATCCATGAATATACTACGAACAGAAAGATCTGCAGAAACTCTAGATCTCGCACCACGAACATACCACAATCACACAATCATCAAGAGATGCCCTAGAAAAAAATTTGATCTGCGGGATGGACGAGGTATGCAGTATCTTTAAATTGCTCTGATATCAAGTGAAAATTGAAAGGTTAAGAGAAGAAGAGTGAAGAAAGAAAAAAGAGGAAGGGAGAGAATTGAGAAAATAGAGTGCAAGGGGATCAAACCCTAGGTTGCATCTCATGTTTATATTAGTTTATAATGATAAGTACACTCATAATTAGTTGACTATACTCACATCAAGACTAATAACTCTAATAGTAATTAAAACTAGTCACTACAATTCTTCAAATTAATTAACCGTAGCATCATGATTAAGGTTGCTATACGATCGGGTCTCAAATCTGAACCCCTTACAGGTATCACTTTCGGACCCAGACCAGACCTTATAATGAACATGTTCAGGCTAGGTACATGAATAATGTACCCACCAGGTTAATAGGTAAGGGATTTACTACAAAGACTCGTACCGTACCTGTTGCGGGTGTGCTCGGATTGGGTATGGGGCCTTTATCGGGTGTATTTAAATTTCGTCAAAAGGACTAACAAACATTACAAAATCAAAAGAATTAATTAAACAACAAGCAATAAATACTAAATTCAAGAATAATTGAAACTTTAGAAAAATAATGTAACTGGAGAGCAAACTTATTATAAAAGTTTGAGTAAATTCCGAGAAGCACCCTTGTACTATTAGGGGGTTGCACTAAACCCCTTGAACTATAAAAATTTGCATACTAACCTCTTATATATAACACTATTAACTTTTGTGTCCAAATTAGTCATGTGCTGGGTACGTGACCCGTTTAATCCTCCTAGTTCCTTCAGTAACTCATTTTTTAATTAAATATTATTAATCTTAACTTTCTAATTATCTTCTTTCTAAGAAAATCCTAAGTAATAGAGAGACGAAGAAAAGAGGATAGAGTTGTGATAATAATGGAATGGAAGAGAGGGTGGGGAAGAGGAGAGGAGTCAAACTAAATTAAGTTTCACATTGAAAAGGGCTTTTGGGTTGGGTGGTGATGGAGATGGAGGAGGTGGAGGTTGAGAAGGAGATGGAGGAGGGAGAGGATGGTGGGTTCTAGGAGAAGATAATGATGGTGGTGGAGGAGGTGTTAATTGTAGTGGGTTTTAGGAAGAAAAGGAGAAGAGGGAGGTGGAGGTGGTGGTCGTGGATTTAAGGAGGAGGTGGTCGGTTCGAAGGAGGAGGTAGTTATGGGTTTGAAGAGGAGGTGAAGGAAGCAATGGTGGTGGTGGAAGAGAAGGATCACATTAAAAATAGATCAGAGGGTTGGTGCAACACTCCTGATAGTGCATGGGTGTTTCACGCAATTTACCTTCAAATTTTTTCATATAACTAAAAGAAAAACTTAAATTTCTAATTCCAGTAATGCATACCCTCCCTCTTGAGTTATATAATGAGCCACTAATCGGTTCAATCTAACTTTTAGATCTAGTGGAGAAGGACGATGATGAAGGTGGTGGCTCAAAGTAATTGAAAAAATGAAGTGAATTTTGACTTTTATTCTTAGGGTTTAAAGTGTTAATGTGTTACGTAATTATAATTGATGTTAGTAGTTAGATAAACTCATATTTTTTAACAAGTCAATTCGTTTTAGTAACGAGTCGGATATAATAAAAACATGTTCACTATTATTGATAATAGTATATTTATTTATTTACTTAAGTAACAAGTATTTAACGGGTCTTGTCGGGTTCGAGTCCAAGTCAGATAATATAGGCACCACTCGTCCCCACTCAATGACCAAATGGATCAGGTTTGTGTCGGGTTTACTTGAAAGGTATCCAGACTGTACCTGATTTTATGAACGAGTCTAAGTTTTAAATCCAGTACATACCAGCTCGTAAGTGGGTGGTAAGAGTACGGGTCAGATCTGGGTAGGTTTTAGGTACTTGGGATTTGTAACAACCCTAATCATGACAAATGATAAAAAGTAATGACTACAACTACATTTCTAGAAGTTGCAGCTAAAAAGGGTTATTGAATTTTGGGTACTAATACATGAAGTCCACCAATAGTTAGGATCTTAAGGATGGAATAGTTTTCCCCCTTGTCTCTCCCTTGAAAATGAGATCTATGGATCAAGCCGTCTAGCATTGTTTTTACACCGATTTAGTTGAGAGATGCGGTTTTATGCTTCCATCTTTAAGATTGGATATTCTTATATTGTGCCACTCAACATAATCATCACCTATGTCTCCATTACTCATATCATCAGTAACATTAAATATTATATTATCATCATAAATTTCATCCACGAAGTAGATAAAATTGAGCTATATTCAAATGTATCATGTGCAAAGACAGAAAAGGACATGTTAATGCCCAAGAAAATTACTTAACCACCCAACTTTTCACTTTAACCTTCTTTTGCCTCAGTTTCACCTTGTGAATCTTGAACTCGATTGTCCTACTTGATCTCTCCTTTGTCGATACACGTAAACAAATTAATTCATATACTTTCTCCTACCATCTAGCTTCTCACACACTAGGTCAACTATCACCTTGACCTGCTTCTCACCGATGCAGTGCTTCACAATGTACCTGCTATAATTAATGATATGGTGTGTATTCTATAAATAGATTCCTTTGGGAAGGTCCACAAATTGCTTTGATTGATCTAGGAGCAATCATCACAATTGCCCTGGGCTTGTTTGTTAGAGCAGCCCCACAAGGCTGTTAGCAACGAAAGACCACTGGACCTTGAGACACATGATTAAGCATTTGAACCTACAACATCTTTTCAGGGACAAACATCACCATCTTTGACAATAATCATATGTATCTTATTTCGAGGAGGTCGAGCTGGTGGATGACATTGTCTGAGGGGGCTGAAGAAGCTATGTGTGGTGACCTTGGAATCATCATGATATTATTCTTCTTCGACAAGCATTAACCATGGAATCTTGCAAGAAGGCTTATAGTTGTCTTTTCCAGCCACGACTCATTAGACCTACCAACGAGGTTGAAGCAAAGGAAGGCAGAGGTGGACCCTATCAGACTAATCTCAAGGGAAATGATAAAATATACACATTGCACACAAAAATTATTTTATCAATTAACATATCTATAATAAAGAAATAGATAATATGATACTTAACAAATTATCCTATAATTATATGATGATATTATCAAAGAACAAATAGATAATTAGTTGTTTACATATAAAATGCAAACAAAACAAACACAATTTTACTCGAGTATTGTTACATAATTGGTATTGGCTTTGAGAAGATTTAGATTATGAAATTAGAGAGTTGGTGAGTCTCCTTTTTATACTCTTATTTATAGGTAAATATAATTATAACTCTAATAACATATTACAATATGACTCTTAATTATGCAATGACTTCTAAATATACTCTCCCTCAAGTTGGAGCATATATAGCGTACATGTGTAGCTTGTTACAAATAAAATCAACTAGAGTATTTTTAAGAGACATCTTGAGTATATTTATTAACTGATGAGTTAATGACACATGTTGGGTTTGGATAATTTTATCCTCATATTGCAATCTATCTCAATATATTTTGTGCACCCGTGAAATACAGGATTTTCATATATGATTCATAATATGATTATCACGATACAATCTTATAGGAGACTCTGAAGTAAAACAAAGCTACAACAAGAGGTCTTTTAACCAAATCAACTAACAAGTCAAATGTGTCATTGCATGACATTCTTACTCAACACTAGACTGTGATACTATAATCACACTTTTTTACTCTAAAACACAAGATTTCTCCTAGTAAATACACAATAGCCTATGATTTATTACCCATCAATTGGTGAGCCTGTCTAACTGTTTAACTGCATCTGAACAACCTGACACATGAGTATGGCCACAATCTAAATACAAAAATCTTTTTCTCGAAGCCTTTTTCAAATATCTGAATATTCGTACTGTTGTATTCCAATGGCTCGTCTTTGGTGCTAAAAGAAACTACCTTACCACGCTAACTATAAATGCGATGTCAAGTCTAGTTACCATAAAAAAATTCAACTTTCCTACCAGTCTTTGATATCTATCGGAATTATCCAAGTCCTTCTGATCTGGTAACATCACTGTTCGAAATATCGGCCGAGTCGTATCCGACTCGGCCACCTCCGATAAGACTCGGAGGCCCGAGTCAACCGAAGGGCGCCGAGTCGACCCGGGTCGGGTCCGACTCGGACCCGACCCGGGTCGACTCGGCGCCCGTGACGGGTCGATTAAAAGCGCTGAGGGAGAGAGAGATCAGATCTGATCTCTCTCTCTCTCGCGCTCGCCGTCCCCCCGCGTTGCCCCGCCGTCCCCCCGCGTCGCCATCGCCGTCGCCGTCGCGTCGCCGTCTTCCAGGTAATTCTCCCTCTCTCCCTCTCAGTCTCTCTCCCCCTCTCCCTCTCTCTGTGCCTCTCTCTCCCTCTCTTTCTCCGTCTCTCTCCCGCAGCGGCTCTCTCTCTCCATCTCTCTCTGTCTCTCCATCTCTCTCCGTCTCTCTCTCTCTCTCCGTCTCTCTCTCTCTCTCCGTCCGTCGGACTCTCTCCCTCTCAGTCTCTCTCCTCTCTCTGTCTCTCTCTGTCGGACTCTTTCCCTCTCCCTCAGTCTCTCTCTCCCCCTCTGTCTCCGTCTCTCTCTCCCTCTGTATCTCTCTCTCTCTGTCGGACTCTCTCCCTCAGTCTCTCTCTCAGTCTCTCTCTATGTGTCGGACTCTCTCTCCCTCTCCCTCTCAGTCTCTCTCCCCCCTCTCTTCCTCTGTGTTCCCTATCTCTCCTCTGTCTCCCTCTCTCTCTGTTCCTCTCTCTCTCTCCCTCAGTTTAATTAATTTGCGTTTAATTTAATTTAATTTAGTTTAGTTTAGTTAAAGTTAATTTAAGTCAATTTAATTTAATAAAATTTTGTAATTATAATTAAGTTAGGTAATTTAATAATTTTATTGAAGTTAGGTAATTAAGTTAGTGTTGCTTAATCTAGTATAAACTAGTTTAGTTTAATTTAATTTAGTTTCATTTAATTGAGTTTAATTTAATTTAAATTAGTTTAGTTAACTTAATTTAGGTTAATTTAATTTAATAAAGTTTTGTAATTAAGTTAGGTAATTTAATAATTTTATTGAAGTTAGGTAATTAGTTAGTGTTGCTTAATCTAGTATAAACTAGTTTAGTTTAATTTAATTTAGTTTCATTTAATTGAGTTTAATTTAATGTTATTTTAATTTAGTTAATTTTAGTTTTAATTTAATTTAACAGATAATTTTTTTAAATTTCAGTATGGCTCCAAAGCAACGCGATATTGGATGGGAACATGGTACCCCTGTTGGTGGAAGTAGAAAACTTGTGAAGTATAATTATTGTGAGAAACAAGTCCATGGTGGTATCATTAGATTGAAGCAGTATATAGCACATGTACCCGGTCAGGTGGAAGGATGCTTGCGAGTATCAAAAGAGGTATCTCAAATAATGAGACATCTTTCTAAAGGTAGCAAAGAAAGAGCGGCCATAAAATCTAAAAAAGAGCGACTTATGAGATCTTTAAGTGAGGAAGATTTTTATGATGTGACCGAAGAAGATTCTGATAATGAAATTGAAGAAGGTAGTTTAGAAGGAGTTGAAAGAAGACAACTAAAACAAGCTATGAAAGAAAGTCGTGAAATGGCTTGGAGATCGGCAGAAGGAGTTGATATTGGTGGCAGTAGTTCGCAGCCTTCAGGATCAGGGAGTAATCGTGTATTGCGTCGGAGTATGACTATGAGAGAAGCTGAAATTCCAGCTCGTGGTATTGATCCTTACATGTTCCCAACAAAACAGAAATCAATCAAAAGCATGTTCTCAACTGAGAATATGAAAAAGGTTGGGAAATCTGTGGCGAAGTTCTTTCACTACAATGCAATACCATTCAATGCAGCTGATAATGGTCCTTACTATCAAGCCATGATTAATACTATTGCGGAGGCAGGCCCAGGTGTAAAAGGCCCTACAGGGTACCAGATTGGTAATCTATATTTAGAGGAGGAAATGAAAGAAATTGAAGTATATATTGCTTCAATAAAAACAAAATGGCCGTAGTATGGTCGCACGATCATGTGTGATGGATGGAGTTCTCATAATAAAAAGCCTATTGTTAATTTCATGATTTATTGTGATAGAAGCATGATCTACCATACTTCTGTTGATACCACTAATATCTCGAAGACTGCTGAGTATATATTCTCGCTAATGGATAAAGTTGATGAAGTTGGTGAAGAAAATATCGTGCAGGTTATAACAGATAATGAGGCAAGTTTCAAAGCAGCTGGTCACATGTTGATGGAGAAGAGAAAACATTTGTTTTGGTCTCCTTATGCAGCACATTGCATTGATTTGATGCTTGAAGATATTGGCTCTTTGAAATCAGTCAAGGAGACATTGGATGATGCTAAGATGATCACATCATTCATTTACAATAGCCTCAAAGTGGTGAATTTAATGAAGCTATATACCAAAGATAGAGATTTGTTGAGACCAGGTATAATACGGTTTGCCACCAAGTTTATTTCTATTGAAAGCCTTATTCGCTATGAGCAAGATTTGAAAAGAATGTGTACGACTAGCGAATGGCGTGAATTCAACAAGGAAAGGAGTAGAAGAAGTGTGTGAGATAAGGTTTCTAATCTCATTCTGACTGACCGATTTTGGAAGAAGGCAAGAGAGGTCTAAAACATTATGGATCCTCTTGTTAGAGTCTTGAAGATAGTGGATCAGGACTAGAAACTTACACTATCTATTATATATGAAGCTATGGATAGAGCAAAATTAGCTATAAAGACATCAAATAAGAACTGGAAGAAGTACTGGGATATCATTGATAGAAGATGGGAGGGACAATTGCATAGACACTTGCATGCTGCTGGTAATTCATTTGCCTAGAAATCATATTTGTTGACTAGAAATTGAAACTGTCATATCATAACAATCGTGTGCTTACATTATTGCAGCATATTTTTTAAATCCAGCACTCCAATATTCAAAAAACTTTTCTACACATCCAGAAGTGAGATATGGATTAAAGGTCATTAAAAGATTGGAGCCAGATTTGAATAAACAAGTAAGAGCTATTAATGAGGTAATAATAATATATTTATTTCATCGATATAATGTTATGCAAATATTAACACTTGTGATGTGTATTCTCACAGATAAAATTATTTGTGGATGGAGTTGGAGAATTTGGAAGCTCACTAACTAGAAGAGCAGTGCAACAATCTCTTCCAGCTGATTGGTGGATTAATTATGGCGAAGCAGCTCCCAATCTGCAGAAAATTGCCATCAAAGTCTTAAGCCAAACATGTTCTTCATCGGGTTGTGAAAGAAATTGGAGCACGTGGTCGCTAATTCATACAAAATTGCGCAACCGGTTGGCAATGAAAAAGTTACATAAACTAGTATTTATGCATTATAATATGCGGTTGCGAGTAAGAAACTTGACATGCAAAAGCGACACTGATGATTATTACAACCCAATTGGTCTGAACAATATTTTCAATGATGATGATATTTTGGATGAGTGGATTCGTGAGGGAGAACAGCGGATGTTACCACCAGGTGACTTAGGTTGGTTAGATGAAGGTATTCGTCGTACTGACGAAAGTGACGGTGATGATGGTGATGGCGGTGATGATGACAACAGTGATGATGATGGCGGTGATGGTGATGGCGGTGATGGTGGTGAGGGTGATGGCGGCGGTGATGATGGTGATGGTGGTAATGGTGAAGAGACTCATGGTGTTGGTGGAAGCCAACGAGATGATGCTTTAACATGAGATTCAGAATATTATGCCACACAAGATACAGATCATGGAGGTCGGGCGGGGATTTCACAACAGCGTAGGCATTTGGATCGGTTGGTCGAATTCAGTTCTAGTGATGATTATTCGAGTGGACATGATAACTACTCACATGGTCATCATAGTCTTGAAGGCCATTTACAGGGGTTGGGTTTGACATCTGGCCAATATTCTGGCACTGATTATTCTAGCACTGGTGAATACTCTACTAGTAGCACTGAATATCGAGGTTTTGGGTATTATCACCATAGAGCTGATATTGCACAACCCCTACCGCCATATTACTCTGTTAGTGGATCCTCTGGCTAATCATCTCAGCGTACAGGATCTCACCCACAAACATATTATTATCCTTATGGAAACTATATGCCTGGTTTCTATACTTATCGCGGGGATGATGATAATAATGATTTTGTGCCTCCTCGTAATTCAATGTGGAAATGACTATATTAGCAGGTACTTATGAACTATTTTGTGCAATTTACTATATTATGCATGTATTTTGATATTTTTCTACCGACGACGCTTGTATTTATGCTTTCACGTTATGTTTTGAGTGTTAGGTGATATGTTTGAATATGTGATGCATGAATTTTGATGTTTACATTTTTTTATGATTTGTCATGATTTTTTCATAATTTTTTTGGGTTCTATGTAGCGTTTTGCGCGTATCGTCCGAGTCCGATCCGAGTCGCCGAGACCGATCCGTCTCGGTGCCGGCCGAGTCGGTGGCCGAGACCGAGACTTTGAACCATGGGTAACATCTCTCCCTAATCCAGTAATAATTTGATATTAATCTCCATTGATATATCCACAACTTTGTACCCTATAACAAGCTAGCTTCAGACAATATGTTAATCACATATTTCTTTGAGATAGAATTTTTTTTTTCTTGGATCTTACCACTTAAATATCCAAGAAATATTGCAAAGATCCAAGTTTCGTTGTCAGAAAATGTTATTTGTTCTTAGATTTGTAATTCTTTGTGTATCATCACTTGTGATCATAATTATCTACTATCATAAGTATTCTTTTCCCCTAAAATTGACAAAAGAAAATCGAGTGCTCTTTTTTTTAGAAGAGAAAGACCAAACTTCTGACAACTCATATAAACCATCCAAACCAGTCTCTTGGTGACTAATACAACCCATATAAGAATTTTTTTTTTCAATTTACACACTTTCATAAACTCTCCTTGAGTAACAAAACAGGGAAGTTACACCATATGTACCTCTTCGTCAAGAATACCATGAAGAAACCGTGTTCTTAATATCTAGATAATGCAGAGGTCAAGGTTAAATTGCAACCAATGAGATAGGTATCTGAACTAAATACATGTTGACTACAAGTGAAAACATGTCAGGGTAGTCAATGCCATAAACTTGAGAGTATCCTTTGGCTACTAGTTGTCTGGATTCAACTTTACATTATATACCCATCGACAATCCCAGAGGAAAGAAACATGGTCCCATGTCTTATTCTACTCTAGAGCCATCATTTTCTCTTGCATGGCATCTCTAGGATGAGACTTTTAATTTACTTCGTTTCTGTTCTTTGCAGAGCCATGTTTAATTATGGTTGTGACTTCACAAAGTTTTATCTCTGCAAGGAGTCTGTTATGAGCGCTGACATTCATTGTAACTATTCAGTCTATTATTTTTTTCTATTATAATTTGTTGATGATTTATATATTTTATACAAAGTTTTGACTAGTATGTTTAAAGTAGGGACTGATCTGCATGCCTTTCCCTTTCCTATCAAAACGGGGTTGGCTATGGGGATTAACTTAAAATCAAGAAAGCTATTGATGAAAGAACTGACCAATCTTTCTTGGTGAATAATTATTTTAAATATGGTTCATTTCTAACATATATTTTTTGTGTACCACAATACACTACTTTTTTTGTTACAAGTCTCCCCATACATCATCACTCTTTGTATAATTCTACGTTGGGAAGTCAAATACAAATATTGTTGTATTTTGCCCAAACTATCTGCAAATTTTTTTTGCTAGTCCAGTCCAATTTTGGGTGCTCAATATGTTTTTCCTTTGCAATTGATATTGGAAACCTTAGTTTTCCCCCCACTCTTTTAAAGTGTTGACACTGTAATATAATCTGGTCACTGGCTTTTCCATGACATGTTCCTTATTTCTATTATGGTTGTCGTAATAAGTGTGGGTTCAAGCAATGACTACCCTTGGTGTGTGTAAGAAGGTTAGTTTGCTTACTCAGTCCTTTCTGCTTGCAGGGTTATGTTTAACTATGGATGTGACTCCAAAATACATCTCTGGAAGGGTTTACTGGGTATCTACATTTATTTTAAGTGTCTTCTTAATTAATAATTCACTTCAATATGGTTTAATAGCTACCAACTTTTTGAACACTTTTTATAATTGATTTGCTAAGGCCTTTTTGTTGTTGTGTTCTGTTACTTATTCTGTCCTTTCTTCTGGCAAAGTGATGTATTATTATGGATTTGATTTCACAAATGTGTCTGCGTTGGAGCTTTAATAGTTACCTGCATATTATGACAATATCCTAGGTTAAGTTTTCTTTTCAGCATATGGTTGGTATAGCTGCAAATATGGTGAAACAAAGTACGAGCGATGAGTATTATATTCATTATTACTTGAACGGATGGATGTCAATTGTCTATTATTTATATTTCAGTGACATTTTCCTCATGGATTTGCCACAAATATCCTTTCTTGAGTCAGACGTATGTGCAGCATATAGTTCTTTTAAATTCCCCTTGTAGACTTCATGTGGCTTCTTTTGAACTTGATTTCTTATTTAACCCTCTGTTGGTTGGTCTTTAATCCATATTTATTTTTGAAAGTTTCAAGACCATGAGTTATTCCACTAGCCTTTAGATTTTGGGATATTATTTTTTGCTTTCAATTACTTTAAATGAAGTTGTTTTGCTAGAGGACACATCCAAGCTTGTCTAGACTTTTGTTATATCATCTGAGCATTCAAGTCCGTTGTCTTTATTTGGTCCATTATAATGTTCTTGCAAGGGAAACTCTTCTCATGAAATGTTAAATTTGGTCACCTTATGCTTTTTAACCAATCAATTCAAGATGTTGCAATCAGAAATATTAGTGAACCATTTTCATACTTTTCGACAGGTTTTCCTCTCAGCCACCCTTGGGGGATCCACTCCGGAGTGATCAACCAGATTCTTTTTTTTAACACTTCAAATCAAAGCATCAATTTTGAGGCACTGAAATAGCTTTTGGATATAATGTATTCCATTTGTTAATGGTAATGCTTTGTACTGTCCTTCTCTTTGGATAGGTTTTTCCTTTTCTGATTAGAATATGATCTGTTATATTGATTCTCTCTCTCTCTCTCTCTCTCTCTCTCTCTCTCTCTCTCTCTCTCTCACTTAATTTTCTTTTATGTGATAATAGGCAAATACACAGTGATGTGGTTCGTTGAAAACTGACATGGATCTATTGTGTCTGATGTGTCAGAAGTTCCTACAAGTCTCGGTGTTCAACGCGTGTGAGAAACGGACACAAACTCATATTTGGGTCTGTGCTTCATAGATATTGCTCCTGTTCCATGACATTATTGAGGTTCAGGTGTTTGCATTATCTTTGTCATGACTCATGATATTTCTTTAATCTGTTCATTTTACTTGCGATAATGTCAAGTTACAGATGGTTTTCTGGTCGAGTCGATAATGTGATAATTGGAGGTCCTAGCTTTCTGGTTATTTGTTTCACTGGTTTGCACGATCACTGTGTTAAACTTTATTTGACATTTGAGGCAAATGAAGATTTTTTTGAGTTTGGCAGGACTCTCTTTTTCCTTTTCCTTTTTTGTTTTTATCAATTTTGCAAAGCAGCATTGTGCAGTTTGATTTTTAGTTCTTCATGTTGTAGAGTTTTATCTATTTATGGACGTGAACTCACATTATAACCCTTATTTAGTTTGATTAGTTTAATCTTTTGTTTTGTTTCTTCCAAATTGATCCCATAACCGACTGTACTTAATGTGTAAGCTTTTATGTCAGAAACTAGATCTCATCGTGCTTTAAAGATTGATCAACATGTTTTTGTTATTTTTGATACTCTGGTCATATATCTGTCCTGTGTTCTTCACCTTCAACCTTTTTGTTCCCTTCTGTCATCCAACTGACATCTTTTCTTTGTACCAGACACAACAATAGTGGTATATCCTTATATAGTTTTCATAAAATACACCTAACCAATTGTCCCACTTTGCACTTTGATAAGAACCTAGAGTATGCAGATTCAAACAGTGCAGAGACGGACTTCCAGGTACAAGTATCCCATTTGTACTTCCAGCGCGATTTAATGATCCAAATATTTGTAGTAGTGAGTCCACTTGTTATCTCTTTCTTCAATTTGCCTTTTGATTGGTGTGGTCAATACTTCTTTGAAGAACCATTATTTTGATCAATTCTAGTCGTTCCTGCATTAGCCCTTTTGACAATAGGTTAGCAGTATCCTGTTTTTGCTTGATTTTCTTGTTTTTAATTTATTTCAGATTGGTTCTCTAGATAATTCTTTTGTGATTGATTCTAGTGGTTATAGGATTAACCCTTGTTCCATGATTATTCTGCACTTTCTAGTTTTCATTTGTTATAGTCTTCAAAATGTTGTTGGAGATGGAACTCCACAAACAAATGAAAGTGTTCTATTTGCTGATTCTTTTTATATGTTTGGTTATAATTTTAACTTCTTATAAAACTTACCCACCTCATTTTATGCCCAGGTTTATCTTTGGAAATCTGTTGCATGAAACAATCATGTAACTGTAAGACCTCGTTCCCTTTATGAACTTCGAAAATATTTATCTATTTCATTTATTTCCTGATTTGTGCTAATTAAGGGGGATCAATTTCCATTATTGTAAACTTTGTTTAATGTTCTTATATGCCATTTTGTGTAAAGTGGCTCTTTCCTTTGCAATTGATTGGCAACAAAATGGCACTACTTAGTAACAAGGCCTGGGTTGGCTTTGTTTCTTTTTAATTATTAACAATTACCACTCTTCTAGGATACAGACAACTATCGAGGCCTCAGCTCAAGGCAGTATCTGCTTTGAGTTTTAGGCCACTCTCCTGATTGCTAATATTATTTGCTATCTGCTTTCATTGGTTTTCCAGAAAGAAGGTGGGTTTTTGTTGTGGTTTGGCTTTTGTAAACTAAATTGTTTTGGTTGTTTAAACTTTTGAGTGTGATGTTTACTTTCTTTCTCTTCCTGTATATGGATCTCAACTTTCTTTTCTGGTATATTGCAGTTAACCTTAATAGGTTGGTCTTCTTGTTAAGTTCTTGGGTAGGTTAGTAGGTATTGATCTTCTTGCAGTCTTCAGTGTTGTTTTTTTTTTTTTTTTTGGGTAGGGGGGATGACATTCTTTCAAATCAACTGAGAGTTTATTGTGAATAATTGTATAATCATAAACCTTCACTCTCAAAGGTTAGCAACAATGCTTTTGGGTAAACAAACTTATTCCTAGTAACAGGACTTTAATGGGAAAGATTTGCTATATTATATAAATTCTTCCATGTTAACATAACATGATTCGTCATCCCAGAATAGGCACACTTGTTGTTCTTAGTCATTTCACAGCCTCCATTATGTTTTCCTCTTTAGTTAGATGCTGCTGCAGTCCTCTTTTGGATGTATTGAGATTAATAACTATGTTTTTGGGCATACAAATATTTGAGAACACCCTGTAACTTACTGCTTTCACCATTTGTTACAAGAAAACCATGTATTTTTCAAATTCTCATTCTCCTTAACCAACAACCAATACAAAATGACTTAATATTTGCACCACTAGCTCATTACAACGAGAGTAGAAACTTAGATGGTACGTAGGTACAACAACTGCAAGAGTATGAAACCTCGGTATTGCTAATTGTTCCATTTTGGGTGGGGTCTCATGAAAGTTGCGAATACCTTTGTTATGCATCTCAAAAATATAGTTGATGAGAGGGGAACACCGTTTTGGCTGTATAAGTGGATTGGTGATTGCTCTCGTATGTAAACAGTACAAAAACATACTAGCAAAAGAATTATGGTAGAACGTTTCTCTATTTGGGAAGTGGAGGGAGCGGCTCAATTGAGTTATATTTATAGAAATGAGACACGAGTGTTTATTTTTCTTTTTTGTAAGAAGCCTTATGATGAGGACATGACATCTGCACATTCGAGGAAGAGGTACCATCACGTATATCGACGGAGGAGGTGTCATACTGCTGCTATACGTTGGGGTTATAGCCAGACGTCAAGCCGCAGTCATGTGGTTCTAGCTGGAGTCTAAATCTATTTGTTGAGTAGCGTTTCTCTTTATTGCCTTGTAGTCTTTATTTTATTTAGTATCACATCGATTGTGTGGGAAAACATCAGTAGTCTGTAAGCTTATTTAATGGTTTCAGTTGAAATAAAATGCAAGGTATTCTTGATTAATAAAATTCTTAGATTTTCAGTTTAACTCCGCCAGTGCACCGTTCTCTGCCTGTCCCAAGGCATGATAAAGGAGGAGCTTTGTGGTAGGCTTGTGACAGCCAACGTAAAATATTGTCACATACTATGAACATGAACCAAGAGCTAAATTTCGTTGGGGCGCGACGCGCTACATCGGAGCCCGGGTGTAGTGAGAAGTGGACAAGGGTTGCTAGGTCGTCGTCCAGAAACGATGAGCCACATCGGCGCCTGGATGTGATATCAAATGAGAAAGGGTTCCCACACTTTTATGAGTGGGTGAAAGTTAGCTCATGAATATAAGATTAGGTTAGCATCATGAAACATAGGTTCTCTTACAGGTAGATTAACAGAGTTAGTTGATGTTATGGTTAGACGGAATGTTAGTATTATGTGTGCAGGAAACTAAGTAGGTAGGTGAAAAAGTTAGAATTATAGAGTTTTGGGGTTATAAACTTTGGTATACTGGTAGAGATAGAAATCGTAATGGGGTGGGTGTGATCATAGATAAACAATTGCTTGAGGATGTAGTGGAGGTTAGGAGAAAGGGTGATAGGATTTTACTGGTTAAACTTATTTTAGGTAGGGAGATTTTTAATGTTATTTGTGTCTATGCACCACAAGTAGGACTTGATGCGTCAAGTAAGCGTCAATTTTGAGAGAATTTAGATGAGATTGTGCAAGACATACCCATTAGAGAAAAGCTTTTCATAGGCGATGACCTCAATGTGCATGTAGGAACTAGTCGTTATGGGTTTGATAGTGTACATGGAGGATTTGATTTTGGGAAAAGAAATGAACCAGGTAACTTGATTCTAAATTTTGCTTTGTCATATGATTTGAACTTAGCGTATATTTGGTTTAGGAAGAGAGAGTCTCACTTGATCACTTTTAGAAGTGGATCAAGTGTGAGCCAAATAGATTTTTTTTTAACTAGAAAAGTAGATAGAGGTTGTTGTATGGATTGTAAGGTAGTACCGGGTGAGAGTGTAGTAACCCAACATAAACTCTTAATTTTAGATGTCCAGATTAGAAGAAGATTTAAAAAGATTAAATGTAAGTTAGATCCTAAGATTAAGTGGTGGCGGCTAAAAGAAGGTAACTAAGGAGTTTTTGTAGATCGAGTAGTACATGAAGCAAATTGAAAAGCCCAAAATGATCCCAATACAACATGGAACAAAATTGCTAGCTGCATTAAGAGTAACTAAAAATGTACTTGGTGAGTCACGGGTGGTGCTCCACCATTTAAGGACACATCATGGTGGAATGAAGAGGTAAAAGTTGTCATTAAGATCAAACGAGACTCTTATAAAGATTTGAAGAAAAATTATGATGGAGTGAGTTTTGAGAGGTATAAGCTAGTCAGGAAGGAGGCTAAGAAAGCTGTTCAGAATGCAAGAACTAAAGTGTACAAAGAAGTGTATAAGAAGTTGGACACCAAAGAGGTTGAAAAGGATATATATAGAATTGCTCGAATAAGAGAGAGAAAGACTAGAGACTTATGTACTGTGAGGTGTGTCAAAGATGAGGGTCAGAAGATTTTAGTTCGAGATGAAGAAATCAAAGAAAGATGGAGAGTATTTTGACAAATTGTTCAATGGTAGTTCTACTCAAGACTTGGATGACCTTATCATTCAGTGTTAGGATATGAACCATAATTATATGCGTAAAATTTGCAAATCTGAAGTTAAAGAGACCTTGAAGAGAATGAAGTCAAGGAAAGCTGTTACCCGGATAGAATTTCTATTGAGGTATGGAGATACTTAGGAGAGGTGGGCGTGAGATGACTGATAAATCTCTTTAACAAGATCTGGCTAACTAAGAAGATGCCAAATGAGTGGAGAAAGAGTACCTTAGTACCTCTCTATAAGAACAAGGGTGATATCCAGAGTTGTTAAAACTTTCATGGAATAAAACTCATGTGTCACACTATGAAGCTTTGGGAAAGGGTAAATGAATACAGGTTAAGGCAGAATGTTACAATATCAGAGAACCAGTTTGGGTTCATGCCAGGGCGATCGGCGACAGAGGCTATTCATTTGTTTCGTCAACTTATATAGTGATTTCGAGAGAGGAAGAGAAATTTACATATGGTTTTTATTGATTTAGAAAAAGTTTATGATAAGGTGCCAAAAGAGGTATTATGGTGGACATTGATGAAAAAAGGAGTCCCCATCAAATATATTGACATAATTAAGGATATGTACGATGGAGTAGTGGCAAATGTCAGAACTTGTGGAGGCATAACAAGTGATTTTTCTATCACAATTGGATTACATCAAGGATCTGCATTGAGTCCATTCTTATTTGTCATAGTGATGGATGAGCTTACTAGAGCTATTCAGGATGAGATACCGTAGTGTATGCTATTTACTGATGATATTGTCCTAGTCGATGAGACGAGAGCTGGGGTAAATGTCAAATTGGAGTTATGGAGGCAAACTCTAGAATCTCGAGGTTTTAAATTAAGTAGGGCCAAAACAGAGTATATGAAGTGTAAATTCAGTAAACAGGGAATCTGAAATTATAGTATTGTCAGACTAGATGGAGAAGAAATACCGATGAGTAGTCATTTTAAGTACTTGAGTTTTATTATCCAAAAGGATGGGGAGATCGATAGTGATGTCAACCATAGGATCCAAGCCGGCTTGTTGAAATGGAGGAGCGCAACTGGAGTTTATGTGATCGTAATGTTCCGTTATAGCTAAAGGGAAAGTTTTATTACACTGCTATTATGCCAGCTTTGTTATATGGCACAGAATGTTGGGTTATAAAGAGATATCATGCCCAGAAGATGAGTGTAGTAGAGATGCGCATGTGTGGTAACACGCGTAGAGATAATGTGAGAAATGGGGATATTCATACTAAGATAGATGTAGCCTCTATAGAAGAGAAGATGAGAGAAAACCGCCTACGATGATTTGGTCATGTGCGACGTAGAGTTACAGATGCGCCAGTCCGGCGAGTAGAGCTTATCAATTTAGGGCAAGTTAAAAGAGCGCAAAAGAGACCGAAGAAAATATAGATGGAGGTAATACGACAAGTATAGAGGCTAAAGGTCTTAGTGAATGCATATTGCTCGATAAGAATGAGTGAAAAAAGCTGATCCATGTGCCCGATCTGCTGTAATTCTCTTTTGGTTCATGTAGCCTACCCCAAATACTTGGGACAAATGGCTTAGTTATTGTTGTTGTTGGATTTTCAGTTTGAAAATTTGAATATGAAATTGGAGTGTGAAACCCATTTCAAATAAGATTTGTGTGAATCTAAATCTTAATTACCCTTATCCCAGTTTATCCAATCCTAATCCCACTTCAAATCCCAACCACATCTCAATCTTGTCCAACCTTTTCAATCTCAAATCCAATCCCGAGTTAGCCACATAATTCAAAATATCACCCATATCACAACTATCTAACAAAATCAAAATAATCAAACAGAAAGTCTAAACTCTATCTTCCCCTTCACATCACAACCACCTCTTTTTCCTCATTTTCTCCTTTGTTTTTTCCCTTTCGCAACCCACTACAAGCTGCTTTCCTCATTCCCCTGCTGCAGCCGCCCCGACCATCTCTTTTCCTCACTCGCCACCAGCGAGCATCACCACCAAGCATCTTCTTTATTACCTCCTCTCGACGGCAACATTGACAACCAGTGACACTACAGGAACATCACCTTTGAAGTCTTGCATCTCCCCTCGAATCCTCCTCCCTGACTATGCATTCAGCTGATAAAGCCGGCCACCTTCTCCTCCTCTGTGATCAACAACAACAGTAACAAGGTCAACTCACACCATCTTCCCTTGACTGCCCCGGCCACGTCATCAATTGCCAGGTCAACAACTTTCAGTCGACTGGTCCTCAGTAGCCCTGCAACAACGGAGATAATCACAACAACATCAAGGAGAGTAATACAGTTCAGTCATAGGTCAGCAAACACAATCAGATCAGAAGCAAATTCAACACACCAAGTTCACAAGAGAAGATCCCGAGAACATGGCTTCTCGGTAGGTAATTTTCTACCCTTAACACTCGGTACATCATTCGGGTTATACTACATGTTTTATCTCTTAAATATTATCAGTATTCCTGCTGTCCAACATATTGTGAGTATGTGTACTTTTGCTCGACTCTTATTGATTGCTCATGTAAATATTGCGAATAGAACTATTTCTAGTAACTAGATATTGTGTTGAATTTAGTTGAGGTTAGAATTGTTTTATCTACATTGCAACTTTGTTAAAATCCATCCCACCATATTGTTAGTTTTAATTTTATTCCTACAAAAGTCGCATTTGTAGTGAAACATTGTGAATTTCAGGATCATCACTAATTCCACATGTCACTTGCATCTTGTTTCACATCATTTGGTATCAGAGCATGATATAAGTAAGAAATTTGCATCAGTGTATAGTTAGGAATTTCATTTACTTTTTTGCATAAAAATTATTTAAAAAAACAAAGAAGACGAGGAAGGAGAGGCGGCTGTGCTGTGAAGAGGAAGACAAAGTTTAGATTCTCTGTTTAATTGTTTTGATTTTTGTAGCTAGTTGTGATATGTGTGGGATTTTTGAATTTTGTGCTAACTCGGGATTGGATTTGAGATTGGAAAGGTTGGATAAAATTAGAGATGTGGTTGGCATTTGAAGTGGGATTAGGATTTAGATGTATTGTGATAAGGGTAATTAAGATTTGGATTCACACACAAATCTTATTTGAAACGGGTTTCACATGCTGATTTCATATTCAAAATTTCAAACTGAAAATTCAACAGTTCTATTAATCAAGAGTGCCTTGTAATATTTCACTTATCACCAAACATTGTCATCTTAGACGTGTGATGGACCCATTTCAATTTGGAAATATGCCATTCTATACAGCTTGTTTTTAACTCGTGGGAGGATTAGTCACTTCTTTGAGGATTATCTTATCTCTTCATTCAATGATCATTACTATTGTTTTCTCCCTTTTGAAGGCTTGCAAATCATTCAAGGAAAGTCACCTTTCATTATTCTGTCTGATTTCAGAAATTTACATCTCATTATGGACATCCAAGGAGCAAGGACTTTCTAGCTACACACAATATCCTCTTATCAAGAGATACATTGTTTTAAGTAAATGGATTGGGTCCTTGTTACCACTCTAATAGAGTCTTGAATCCTTTGACCAAGACCCACAGGAGAAATGACCATTTCAGTCAAAGAGGTTAACTCTTATGGGGATGTTAACTCCGAGTCATGTTGGGCCACACTAGATGTGTTGGAAAACTATTGTGATCTCTTTGTTATGTTATATTAAAGGATCACTAAACTACAACTTGAATGGTGATAAATGAGGAGCTGTGCTTAAACCCTGTTTGGAACTTACCAAAGTCTAGGCATCCCAGAGTGATTTGTACTTCCCTCCAATTAATGCACATAATCTCGATATTCATCTATATGTATTTGCTTACAGATTTTATGCAAAGATGCTCTGTGTGAGGGGGATAACTCTTAAGTATATTATTCAAAGTATATTATGCACTTAAGTATATTATGTGAGGGACAATCTCGATATTCACCTTATGTGAGGGGGACAACTCTTAATTATATTATGCAAAATGCTCTAATGCACAAAATAAAACAGTGACATGATAAAAAAAATGTCATACAATCCTAAAAAGATTTTGATGAGGACATCTATCCAGGGTTGCGATTCTACATCAGGAGACATCATCGCACCCTTTTAGTATGGTTCGATTAGGGCTTGAAGATTCAAGCTATATTGGACCAGTTATCCTAGTCATTTGCTTTTAACTGTAATTTTTATTATTTATTTTTGGTAATTTATTTTAGTCTCATATCTGTTGTGATGGGAGTTCTTTGTTGATGTAGGTCGATTTAAGGCCAAGACTATTATTGAATTTTTCTTTTTTGGATGAATTAAAAATTGCTTTGAAAGCTTGTAGCCTGTGTGCTTGGGTGAGAAACCCTAGAGAGAATCCAAATTTGTGTTGGTTCTCCATCATCTTGGTATTAGAGCCTAAACCCTCAATTCTTCAAAAACAAAAGAAAAGAAAATCCACAAAATTTCCTCCTAAAAAACAAATAAAAACAAAACCCTATTTTTTCTTTCCCTAACTTTTTTTTTCCCTTTCTTCCCTGCCTGCGCTGCCGCCATCACAAAATCCACTCTCTTTTCTCATCTTCTTTCCCCTCATCAACCCACACTTTCTCCATTTCTGACTTCACGACAACGACAACCCCATGCTTTAGATCTCCGCCTCCGCGAGATCTCTGTTGCTTCTTAAAGTTCGTCGATCATATTTCCAAGATCTCAAGGGTAAGGGATCTTAAGTGAACTCAAGTGATCCCCCGAAATTTCAAGTGATTTCCTTGGAGATCCACAACACCACACACAGCGATATTCATCGCCATCTCTGACGCCTCGTCAACACCCCAACGACGCCCCTCCCTTCTGCGTCTGTTCTTCGGACATCTCCTCCAACATCGAGAACCCCCTCTGACGACTCCTCCGAACACACTCCTCTGATCACACTCCTCTTTCGATCACCGACATCATCATCCACATCATCCTCACATCGCACGAGATCTCCCTTGCTTTCGACGACGCCATCGAAATCCAACGCTTGCCTTCGAACTCCGCCTGCTATAGGAGGTCTCTGCCCCTGCCTTCGACATCCGTATGCTTGGAGCAATAACCCGGAGAGAGAGAAGTTTAACACAAAGTCGGGTTTGGGTGAGTTTGATTTGGGTATTATCTCAAAGGGTGGTATCATCTGCTTTGGGTGTCATCACATGAACTATGGGTATGTTTTGGGTTGGTGATTCAAATCTGAACTCAACCTGACCTTGCTACAGTCTTGAGCCAGAATCAATCATAAAAATTAGTGCACTTTCGAATGATTCTGAGTCTGATTTGGATGCTTCTTAAGCCATTGAGTTCGTGACAACGGGAGCTTCTCGTTGACTATTCAGGTAATCGGTAATCAGGTATAATTTTCTTTGAACTGAATTTTTGGGTACCGCTTTAATTCTGTCATCTTAATTTCATTGATTATCTGTCGTCCACTAAACGTGGTGCATTCCAAGAAATATTGCAAAGGTCCAAGTTTCGTTGTCTGAAAATGTTATTTGTTCTTAGATTTGTAGTTCTTTGTGTATCATCACTTGTGATCATAATTATCTACTATCATAAGTATTCTTTTTCCCTAAAATTGACAAAAGAAAATCGAGTGGTCTTTTTTTTTAGAAGAGAAAGACCAAACTTCTAACAACTCATATAAACCATCCAAACCAGTCTCTTGGTGACTATTTCAACCCATATAAGAATTTTTTTTTTCAATTTACACACTTTCATAAACTCTCCTTGAGTAACAAAACAGGGAAGTTACACCATATGTACCTCTTCATCAAGAATGCCATGAAGGAACTATGTTCTTACTATCTAGATAATGCAAAGGTCAAGGTTAGATTGCAACCAACGAGGTAGGTATCTGAACTAAATCCATGTTGACTACAAGTGAAAACATGTCATGGTAGTCAATGCCATAAACCTGAGAGTTTCCTTTGGCTACTAGTCGTCTGGATTTAACTTTACATTATACACTCATCGACAATCCCAGACGAAAGAAACAAGGTCCCATGTCTCATTCTACTCTAGAGCCAACATTTTCTCTTGCATGGCATCTCTAGGATGAGACTTTGATTTTGGGCGAAAAGTAGATGTATGATTTGGTCATGTTTGAGCCCTTCAATCGTCTACAATTATGAAAAAAGGTTAGCACCATGGGGGCTTGGTTTCGACAAAGCCCCTTAGACGATCAAGTCAGTAAGTGAACGAAGTGGAATGGACTATAGGAGTGGTTAAGTGAAGAATCTCATGTATCTCATCAGGAGTAGGGTGAGTATCGGTCGGTTCGGTTCGGTTTTTGCTAATTTTTGCAAAATCGAACCGAACCGATTAGACTTAGTAACCGAACCGAACCGAATCAACTCAGTTCGGTTCGGTTTTTTCGGTTTTTTTCGGTTAGGTCAATATATTGTCATCATTTCTTACATTTTTTAATCACCATTATGTTATCATCCTTTAATATTATAATCTCAAATATCTATTACCCAAATTAGAAATAAGAAAAAGATTCTAAGCTTAATGTGAATTGAAAATTTCATATTCTAAAACTTTTACACCGTATTTGAGCTCTTATATCAAAACTCATATAATTATTACTAACTTTTAATGATAAGAATGAAAAAAAGAACTATATTAATATAAATATTATTCTCAATTGTGATGGTGTACTTAATATTGCTTTCACATATTCAACATAAAAAGATGGTATTACTAAAACTAATGAGATAAGCTTCCACCAGTTTTTATTATGAACTATATGATTCACTAAATTGAATTTGAGTAGATTAATATATAGAGTGAGAAATTCGGTTCGGTTCGGTCTATTCGGGTTTTGGAACACAAAACCGAAACCCGACCGAATTAGAGCAGTTCGGTTCGGTTCGGGTTCGGGTTTCGGTTTTTGGTCGGTTATTTCGGTTATAACCGAACTCTGCTCACCCCTAATCAGGAGTCCCCTACCTCTATTTATAAAGGAAGGAGAGAGTCTGGTTATTAAAAATTAGTTAGAAGGTTGTTGAGCTGGTCATTGGGAATCTTCTCCGAGACAGTTCTTATATGTATATCCTTTTGAAGAAGATGAGGAACCTAGGAACGACTCTTGCTCGACTTCAGAGTTGCTTGATTGTTAAGACTGCATTGCTTTCGATCATTGACTCCTCTACTATGTCTGTCTAACTTTGGGTTCCCTAGACGCTAGTATTATACTCATCATATGCCCCCTTGAGCTGAGTCAATCTTTATTGGGTCAGGTCTGTTGATGAAGTAAAATAAATCTGTGGATCTTCTAACTGTTGGGTGGTCTATGAACCCTTCTCTTCTATTAGGTTTGCAAATATGCCTCCACTTTTATTTTTTGAGGAATGATGGCTGCCACCATGTTCACAGATTTGGTTTCTCAATCACATGGCTCCGAAAATCATAATAAAGAAGCTCTGGCTCGAATTCGTGTAGATTGTCGTGCTCCTGATGATGTGGACTTAATATTTGCAGGAGAACTAATATAGTAGTGAAATCATCATATCAACAGTTCGGCATATATTTGAACTGTTTGTTGGCTGGTCTTCACTCTTCTTTTTTGCCTTTCATTCTTATTTTTCTAAATCTCTTTGGGCTCGCGCCTGCGCAATTTTCTCCACATGCCAACCGCATAATGCTACGGTTCTGCAGTCTTTGTTCAATGAACCAAATAACTGCAGATCCAGATGTTTTTCTGCAATTTTATTACTTACAATCTGCGAAGATTCGGAGGTTTTTAGTTTTCCAACTTGCTCATTAAGCATTTACCAAACCCAAATCAGGAAGACTTTTTTTCCGCTTCTGCTGTGTATGCCTAAGGAATGCAACATATCTTTATGGTTTTGGATGTGGCCTAATTCTGTCTATTGGGGGTCCCCAAGTGCTAAGATACAAAAGGCTTTTTCTTAAATATTTGAAGATTCTTTAGAAGTTCTTCAAAATTCTTATTTAATACTCGCCAGCTTCAGAAAAAAGAATTCCTTATCAACCATTACCTATCGCTTCCATAGAACACTGAGGATGTTCTGCTGTTCGACGTAAATTCTCCGTTCATCAACAAGTGTCTATTTCAAGCAATGGATAACAAAATTTCCCTTTCCTTTCTAGTAAATTCCGAAAAGGAATAGATCATGTTCAAAAATAGATACTGGGAAATCAGAGCATTTTAGATGTCAAATTGAGTTGCCATCGAAAACTATCGCTGGAGAGAATAGAGAGAGAGATTTTTAGTATGTTGCTGCCCTTTGCCAGCTACAGTAAAAACCTTTACAATACTTTTTCCGCCGGATCTTTCTTTCTTGCAAACTTCTCCCAAGGCCAAAGTTATGGGTTGCTCGATGCGACCTACTAAGCAGTTTATCAAACAAAATTACCATCAATATTCAAAAACTATCACTTTTCATGATGGTGAGGCGTTGAAACAATGCCTTTTCAAAGCTTTTGCAGTTTCTGCTTCAATTGGGGAGGTGATTAGAACTCCTAGAACTGACCAATATATGTCCATATGTTCTCCCTTTGAGAACATAAGCTTTGTGAGGGCTAGCATGATCGAGGTTAGCTTTTTAAGGTACTAGCCTTGTAATCGTTTGCATTTTTGGGACATCATCTATCATTTGGTACTAATGTTTGTAAGTGTTGAGCACATATACATGATTTATCCACCATAAATGCGTATGCAGAACTAGTCGTTGATGTCGAGAGAAGTTAGAGGAAGTGTCACAATTAGTCGAACAATTGAATAAGGAGAATAGAGCTTTACAACTAAAATATTTGTGTTGTCAAAACTTCCTGACAACGTGGATGCGATAATACTGGATCTTGCAGAAGAGAATTCTAATCTGAAGACTTGCATTGAGTAGGCAAAAGAAATTCGGAGCTTCAAGAAAAGAATATATACCGTTTTTTAAGAAGAGAATTCCAATCTGATGTGAGCTGAGATAGATGATATCAATCAAACTTTGCATGAGACCGTGTCAGAGAACTTAATGCCCATTTGAAGAGAGAAAGGATATTCGAGCAAAATTGAGGAGGCAGTACGAGGTTCATGCTCAAGCTGCCATAAATAGAATAGAGAGAGCATGTTCTCTTTGAATTGAACATCTTGAGAAAGAGCATCATTATCAGCTCGAAGAAGCTCAGGAGGAGGCCACCAAATATACCATCTTGGTCATAGGAATGCTTTGAATAATATTATATATATATATATATATATATATATATATATATATATATATATATATATATATATATATATATATATATATATATAGAGAGAGAGAGAGAGAGAGAGAGAGAGAGAGAGAGAGAGAATCCAAGGCTTGTTACCACTGTTAAGGCTCTTAATATCATATCTGAGGATGGAATTCCCATTGAAGAAAGAATAGAGTGTAAAGATAATCTAACAGTAAACGTAAAACCAAAGGTTCTTTTCCAATTGTAGATCATTTCGTCAATGAGAAGTAGAATTTGTTTTCATTCGCGCTTCTATTTCCTCTATATTTTCTATCATCAATCAATATGCTTTATACGTATTTCGAGCAGTATTCTGTTTTTGAACAGCATCTCGTTGCTAAGTACGCTTCCTTCCTTCGGGGAGTGTCCCTAGTTTCTTTACTTTATTTTTGCATGTGTTGCTCGACTTTGGCGATATTGTGCATACCTTTGCCTTAAATTTCCATCAAAAATTTTCTAATTAATATTTCAAGAAGCATAATGTACTCGACCTGAAGAGCCGTTGTTTCAAGTAGTGTCATGTTACTTGACCTGGGTGTTTGCCTTGAACAGGGAGTGCAATCTTACTCTACCTGAATGGATCACTCGACTTGTTATCATCTTGTAAGGAGTGTAGCAGACATAGAGTATCACGTTGTTATGGAACGACACCTGATCGCTCTAGGCCTCTTTTTCCCTGCAGCATTCTGGCAGAAATTTGTTGACGGGAGGGGTTGAGCTGTTAAGAAACGGAACTCCACCGACTTGAGCCTCTTTTTCACCTCATCATTCTAGGTGAATTATGTTTCTCTGGTGAAATAAGGTATGAACTGATCGCCAGCCATTATGTTTCTTGAATTATCATAATGTGTTGTTAATCGTAAGGTTGTCTGAGTTGCAGTAGAAATTAATTGTTAAAATAATATTGCTTGAGTATTGTAACCTTTATTCCGAGAAGGAAATGATTACAGTCAAGCAAAAACAGACAGACAAATATGCTGCAGTAAAGCGATCAAGAGATAGGCATACTATATAAAGGCTTTCATCTATTATGAAATGAAAATCAACAAGAAAAAACTGTAAACTGATATATGAAATGAAAATCAGCAAAAAACTTGAATTTTCTGGAGTGCACAAAATAGGATCAAACCTCCTCAAAAATTGTAAAATTTCATAATCTAGTCATGTGCAAATATTGTACATGCGATTTATTAGCTGTGCCTGCATTTAATCGCGTGAGTATATTTTAATGGATGGTTATTAATTTCAGGAGATTTAATTGCTTGGGCTTTTAATGAATTGTTCTTTAGAAAATAATTAAACATAATATAATAAATAGTGAAAAAAGGCATATTATAAATTCTAAATATTATTTTTGACTGTTTTATCATTTTTCAACAAATTTTGTTTTATTTCATATTTAATTATTTATATGGTTTATTTAATTATCTGGCATCTAGAATTATGTAGTTTTCATGATTGAATTCTTTTATAAAAAAGTAAAATAATTCTAAATTATTCGTTTTGTGCCGGTATAAGAATTTTTATAAATGTTGTAAATAGATGATCATAAATTCCTGAAAACTTAATCGTTGGAATTAGTGGTCATTATCTTTATAAAAATATACTTAAATAATCATAAATAGTGTAAAATGTCAAAAAGAGAACCAGACTATGATTCATGAATATTATCATGATTTTACTTAGAAATCTTGATTCATTATACCTGACATTTACCTGATAACAAATATTGTCCATGTTACTAAAGTTGCTGGGAAAATATTATTTTATGATAACAATATCGTCTTGCTTATCCTATTCACTGACATCGTGTTATACCGATATCCTGATTATATTGTTGATATTGTTATCGTTGATATCATTAAATTATCCCAATGATTTAGGTAACATGTACATTGATTGATCTTGATAATCTAAAAACATGATATTAAATAATTTACACCGGGTTTGAAAAAATTGATGAAGGAGACAACGTCTGTATTTTTGGTAGACTTAGGGTATAAGTTGCGCAGCCGAAAGAGGATTCGACTGCAGAGTTCTCATCGAGTGACTGGGCCTGTTCTTGTTCCTGTTTATATATGTTACCTGACCTGTTATATATGTTACCTAACTACCTAGCTGTAGGGCCTGGTTCAGCGTCAGAAGTCTGCGTCGTGGTCCCAGATATGTACGGGACCCACCTAAAAGACAAACAATATCTCTAACCGATCAATTTCAATAACATATGATCCCCTTTGACATGTGTAGTAGACGCAGTGTGGGATGCGTCTACTATATGTGGTAATTTGCGTTCGCTGACATAATTAATAACAACAGACTCACATGATAAATCATGATTGATGTGTGCTAGCTTGTTGTATGCCTGTATGCCATGATAGGCACCTAACACATGATGTTATGACAGATTGATCCCGTCACTCTATTAAATTATACACTGCATGTTATCGTAATACTTGTAACATACTAGTTGATATCATATTATACTACACTATCTTCTTTTTATACTTTTATTCATATTATTTCTTATCCAGTATCTTTCTTATAGCAGTATCATAGTATGTTCACACGAGATATGCACGTGCATCTTCCTTCATTTTACACACTCAGTAGGAGTTTTCTGACTCTCCTAGACTTGCACATCCAGGTATATGGGTATTCCTTTTGTCGATCAGGTATTTGGAGAGGATTATCTGTATTGTGAGAAGCCTGGAGTTTCCTTCTAGCTTGATCATCCAGTCTTGGTATCTTTTTTTACTTATTCTTATTAATTTCGTGATTCTCTGTATATTGGACTCAGTGTTTATTCCATTCATTTATTCATGTGTTGTTATATGTGGACATTTATATGTATTGTTGCAATGATCGTAAATTATTATAGTGATTATATAACTTGCTCAGGTTACATTAGGCTTAGCGTGTACTCGTGGAGTATTCTCCTCGCGTATATACGTCGTCGACTCTATCGCGTCTCCACTCGAGAGTATTTTGGGAAGCGGAGCGTGACAGTTTTTTTTGGTATTAGAGCCAGGTTTACACCAAATAACGGGTAACCGCTCTTACTAACAGTTTAACCAGGTCTTCGACACAAAGAGGACCTAGTTTTTACTCGTGACCTGAGATGAGTTATATATATACACTTCAATATACATATATTATTCATACTATGATATAGAGTGCACATGAGAATCGATTGTTCTTCCTTGAAAAAAATTCATCTCTTGAATTTTATGATTTTCCCGATTCCAATATCACCAAGTGATCTGGATATTTTCTTGAATCCAATTTTTATCTTGATTTCATTTTCCTATTTTGATTTTCGAGACTGGATACTCAATTTTGAAGCCAGTAACAGAAATCAGAGTGGCGCAACGGAAGCGTGGTGGGCCCATAATGCACAAAGAAGCGGCATGAGAGCAAGAAGACGTCAATCGTGATTGATCATTCTTCCTTTGAATCCCATCCTATCATGCTATCTTGATTTATGTCTATTTTTATCAACTTTGATTCTTTTTATCGTTTTACCTACCTTTTTGAAATTTCGAGGACGAAATTTTTGTTAAGGTGGGTAAAATGTAATACTCATATTTTTTGATACATGATTTAATAATAATAGTATTTTGATATGTATATATATAATTTGTATTAAGAAATTAACTATTATTGAGTGAGTTATTATTTTAATATTTACTAACTAATAGTATCATTATCAATTATTTTAATCATTATTAATTATGTAATTGTTACAAAATATTATTATTATGTAATATTTAAATTAATACCATTTTTCCCATTCTCATTCTTTCTCTTTCATTTTCATATTACCCAAGCCCAGTCCATGTAAGCCCAGCCCACTTCCTATTTCGCCTCTCATTTTTCTTTTTCATTTATTTCCATTTTTGCTTGGCCCAAGAACCAAGCCCAATAGAACCCGTAACCCCTTTCATATAAATCTCTTCTTTCTCTCTCATCTCCCCACACCCTGCAAACTGAAACCTTAACCCTAATCCTGCTTGCGTCGTCCTTCTCTTCCTCTCTTATATCCATTTCCATCATCTCCACCATGCAATCCACCACCCTCCTTGCCCTGCTTTCTGCTGTCGAGACTACTGACGCCATCTCCATCTCCGCGCGCGAGCAACTCCCTATCTCCCCTCGCAGCCACCTGCGCGTGAGCTCCCCTACCGTCCGCGTGCACAAGCGTCGCCCCGATCTCTCCTCTTCCGCCACAGCTTGCACCGCCCCCATTTCCCCATTTTTATCTTCTTCTCTTCACTTCCTCTCTCTACTCATGTAAACCTATGACCTTCTTCATCCTTGGATCCCCTTCCTCAGCCCGTGCACCGCTGCTCACCTGCCACCCCTCCAGCCTCCGTCGTGCCCACGCCCGCATCCCCCCATCATTTTCTTCCTATCTCCTCTTAGGTTGCAAACCTATCACCACCCATCACCTCCTCATCTCTGTAGCACCACCGTCACTATCTTCTCCTGCACACTCCAACCACCCCACAACTGATCTCCTCCCATCTCCTTCCCTCTTGCTCACCCAACCTCCACCACATGCTGCTGTTCTTGTCTCTACCATGAGCGTCACCATGATGGCATTGGCTCTGCAGCACCACCCTCGTCCTCTCGAAGCGCCTCCCAAGTCCCTTTCCTCAAGACTCCCCACTGCAGCCGCACCCAGTTCCCTCAGGTTGCCACGCCCGAGCGCCGTCGTCACCAGCTCCATCATCTCCATCTCTCTATCATCTCCATCTCTCTTCCCTGCTCTCGTTTCTCTCTCTGCGTGTGTGTATATCTCCCTCTCCCTCTGCATCTCTCTATATCTCTCTGTCTCTTTCTTTTTTTCTCTCATTCTCTCTGTGTTTCTTCTATTACCTCTCTCTCTCTCTCTCCATCTCTCTTTCTCCCTCTCGTTTGCTCTTTTTTTTTTTTTGGCACCCGCACCCACATCAGACCCAGACCCGCTTTGGATCCGACCCGTTTCAATAACAAGGTAAAATTGTATTCAACCCTCTGATAAATAAGATTATTAAATCTAGACCTTATTTTGATCCGTTAAATTATCTAATTTGTTTTCAGGCAATGTCTCGAGCAGTCGGAGTCCGATTCACGTGATTCTGGAGACGTTGGATCCAAGGAGACCAGAACTACATGTCTGCAACACCAAAGTGAGTGTTTATTTTATTTGGTTATTTTATGTATGTGTTTTATTAAATCATTTCATGTGAGTATTTTAAGCTTCTCTTTTTCAATAAATATTATCTTGTATTTAAATTATTGTTCGTGTTTAATCATGGTTCACGAAGGTAAATCACTTTCATATTCACAAATATTAAACACACAATGAATTATCGTGTGAGTGTTTTATCCTTTTTAAATTAATTATTGTTGAAATAATTATAATCATCATTTAATGTTCATCTATTTAAATTACTCAATAAATTCCTAACATTATTAAAATTAATTATTGTTTATTGAAATAATTGTAATCATCATTAATGTTCGCCTATTTAAATTACTCAATAAATTCCTAACATTATTAAAATTGTAAAATTTCATAATCTTGTCATGTGCAAATATTATACATGTGATTTATTCGTTGTGCCTACATGTGATCGCGTGAGTATATTTTAATGGATGGTTACTAATTTCACAACTTGATTCTTCGTCATCCCTTTTATTGTCGCCTGTCAATTTGTCGAGTCAAGCAAGGAAAAGATAATATCAAAGGTAAGATTGAGTCTTCCCCCAGTCTGATTGTCATGCTATCACTCCTTTGATTGTCTCATTCTTCTCAGGACTGCTTTGTGCTTGTCACTTTGTGAGTCTGAACTGTCTCTCATCTTTTCTGTAATCATGATTATCTTCACGTCGATCATTCTTACTTGAATCTTTCTTAACGAACTCTGGCAGATGACCCTCCTTTATCCATTATTTGATCTGCTTCTTTAGGCTTCTGCAATTCTCAGTTAGATGACCATAGCCTTTATGAAAATCACACATTTTGACTGTCCAGTTCCTTCCCGGGACTTAGTTCTTGCAAAGGGCGTGGTCACTTAAAATAGGAGCGATTTTTTTTCTCCATCAAGATGTTCGCACATGTAGCATTCAGGGCCGTCTATTATTCATTCTTCCCGCCACCTTCTTGCGTGGCCTCCAAGAGCATTCCGGCTTATCCTTCTTTAATTTTGATTTCAAGCTTTCGTGTTCACCCTTGAGCTTCTCAATTCGCTCTTTTGTGGCTGATTCTTCGTCAAACATCGCCGTCTTCTCTGGTCAGCCCTTCTCTTTTCTTTACTTTCCTCTATATCTTCTTTCCTTGACTCGCTTTCGGTGTTGGTTCTTTCTCAACTTGTTCAAGATCATATATTATCAGACTACGTCGTGTTGTTGTGTTCTTGCCACTGTTAACTTCAGCACCATCAATCCATTGGTGTTGTTCAGTTGTGGTAAGTATGATTTCTTGAAGGACACGATTGGCCTTGTCGCCACCGTTTTCGTCGGTCATCGTCTTTTGAATTATAGCAGTCTTCATGTTGTGCTTATCTGCATATTAAATGGATTGCGTGCTTCCGACCATTGTTGCTCTTCGATCTCAATGAAAGTACCAAAAGAGGAGACTCTAATTCAAGTGGAAAGTGGATGTATGATCTGCTCACGTCTGAACCCTTCAATCATCTACAATCACGAAGAAAAGTTAGCACCATGAGGGATTGGTTTCGACGAAGCCCCTCAGATGATCAAGTCAGTAAGTGAAAAAGTGGAATAGACTATAAGAGAGCTTAAGTGAAGAATCACATACCTCTCGTCAGGGGCCCCCTTTTTCTATTTATAAACGAAGGAGAGGGGTCTGGTTATTAGCAAGGGTGGAAACAAACCAAATAATTAACAAATAGTTCATTAATTATTCATCCAGTTATTTGATTGGATTCGATTCAACTGCTCATTTAAAAGTAAAAAAATACTTTTTACTATTCGCAATTTAAACGAATCAAATATGAACATTCTAGTTTTCGATTCGTTTAATGCATATGTACTTAACTATTATAAAATATAGTATTACATACATGCATATTCTTGCATTTTGCCCCGTGATATTTTATAATTATTAAATTCTAAAAAAAATCTTAGGTAAAATATTTATGTGAAGCTAAAAAGTCAGGCAAAGTCTAACCTGAAATCTAATTTAAACGATCTCTTTTAGTTCTCTCTTCCGTACGAGATGTGTGATTCTCAAATATAATTACAATGTTGTTAATAAAACTGAAATAAATAAAAAAACTTCTTAATTAAATAATTTTCAAACTATTCAAATATTTAATACACAAATGCAAGAATATTTTAATATTCGAGAAAAATTTGAATTCGATTCGGATTCGAAGGAGAAAATTCGAATTCGGACGCTAATGCAGGTATTCGAATTTGTATTCGAATTCGAAGATTTTAAACCAAATCAAATACGAACACGTTAGTATTCGATTCGAATTTGGTTCGATCCCAACCCTAGTTATTAGGAATTAGCTAGGAGGTTGTTGAGCTCATCATTTGGAATCTTCTCCTAGAAGATTTCTATATGCAGATCCTTCTCAGAGAAGATGAGGAGGCTGACTCCTGCTCGATTTCAGTTGTGCTTGATTGTCATGACTACATTGCTTTCGAGTAGTGACTCCTTTATACAGTGTGCCCAACTTTGGATTTATTAGATCCCAATAGTATTACACCCATCACTCTCCATCCTGAGAAAGAAATGTGTCTGACACAAACTTGAGAATGGAGTAAGTCCATAGAAAAAATAAAGCACTATATAAAAATAACAAATGAGAATAAGAGACAAAATTAGACAAAGAATGAGAGTCCAAGTGCATTTACCCTTTTGAAAAGTAAGTGAAAGGTCAATATCAGAAACTTTAGAACTATAATTAGAAAAACTGAGAGCAACACACCAGAGGGCAAAACATTCTGATCAAATTGTGAAGTAGAAACTCATTAGATTGTAAAGTGAAAATTGGAACAACAGATGATGGTGGCATAGTAAAAATGCATCTTGTAGACTTTGGTTATTCTCCATGTTTAGTAGGCAAGGTGGATTGATCTGTAATGTCTAATGATGCATTATTATTAGAAGAACATTCAAGAGCCAAAAAATGCACAAAATCTTCAATGGTCTCAAAAGATTGAGACTTAGTATTAAAGTATGACTTAGACTCAAAGAATGTGATATCAGCATAAACTCTAAAATGGTTCACTTCTGAACAATAACACTTATATTCCTTCTGAGGACGTGAATAGTTAAGAAACACACTTTTAAAAGCACATGGATCTAACCTAGTTGAATAGGATCACTATTATGTACAAAACATACAAATCCACACTTTTGGGGGGTAAAGGAAACATATCAGTTTGTGGACATGGAACCTGGGTATGAAATCTGACCGTCTAGAACGGATGAGGGCATGCGATTAATAAAATAATATGCGGTAAGAATGGCATCCCCCTAAAACTGTTTAGGAGCCCACGTGTGAATTAAAAATGTACATGCAGTCTCAAGCAAATGTTTACGTTTAGCAACACTATTTTGTTGACAGGTAAATGAACAAGAGGATTGATGCATAATGCCATGTTGAGACATGAAGTTTGAAAAGTATAAACTAAAAAAATTCTTAGCACTATAGGTCTCAATATTTTTATAGAGGTATTGTTAGATTGATTTTTTACTTCAGAATAATTATTAAAGATCAAAAACAATAAGTGTTAAGTTATCAAAGATCAAAAACACTGCAGAATGATTTTTCATTAAATACATCCAAGTGACTTACTAATAATCATCTACAAAAATTATAAAATACTTGAAATCATGTTTTGTTGTTATTGGACAAAGACCTTATACATCTAATCAACTAAAACAAATGGGTTCTTAACCCTTTTATTGACTCTATTAGGATAAGACACACGATGATGCTTATCTAGTTGATAAAACTCACAATTTTAAAACATTACATGATTTAACTCAGGATCTAAAGCTTCACAACTTGTAAAGATAGATATCCTAATTGATAGTGTTGATCAAAAGTAGATCAAAATAGAAGATGCTACCAGTTTGGAATCCAAATCCAGATAATAAAATTCACCACACTCACTCTCCATGCCAATCGTCTTTCTTATTGCAAGTTTCTGAAATGCACAATATATGAAAAAGAATGTTACTGAGCAATTTAAGGATCTACTAGTTCTACTTATTAATAACCAATTAAAGGGGAACTCAGAATATAAAGCACAAATGACATAGATAGAATGTAGCATTGGCAATGTTTATACCTTGTATAGAAGATATATAACCATCTGCACCAATGGATGAAAAAGACCAAAATCAAGAGATGATAATATACTTTTGTCCCCAACATGGTTCGAAGAATTGACCGATTCGATTCGTATCAGAATCGACAGACACCGAGAAAGAATCGGTGGCAATTAATCGGAATTGGGCGGAATCGTCAGAACCAGAATGGAATTGGCCTATTTCATTATGATTCTGACCGATTCCGACACAACTATTGTTAAACTGCAGCAAATTCAATAATATCTTCCCAATTTCGCAGCGTAAAAATTTGACTAATTGATAGCGACTCCACAATATTGTTGGATTCCATCAGTGCCATAATTTGACACCATAACACAGCGGTGTCAAATCTTATTTTACTTTCGGCGTCTCGTGGGTACAATGATTATTCCTGAGACTGAGAGAATCCCATGCTTACCTTTGCTAATAATTATAAATACTCCTCTCTCGCCAACAATCTCAAAATGTGAAAAAATTTGAGGTAAAAACCAAAATTTGTAACTAACAAGAGGAATAATTTGTTAGATTAATTACTTGATTTATTAAAAAAATGTTAAAAATGGTTATCATGTATATAATTAAGTAAAGTATGATTAGTTTTTCATATTAATTATCTATTAGTTTGTTAGATTAATTATTTAAACTTTCTTAGAAAAAATTGTCATGAATATAATTAATTAGCTTTTTAAATTAATTGAATTGTAATATCTTTTGTAAATACCTTATTTTGTACAAATGTAATTCAAATTTCATCAATTATTTTAAAAAAATATGTCAATATACTACTAATTATTTGAATTTTTAAATATGTTTAATATTTTATTTTATTTTTACTAAGACCTATATTAGTAAGAGAAAATGGCTAATATGGCTGATATGACCAATTTCGATATTTAAAAACTGTAGGCCGATTCTAATTCTGATTCTGAGATTTTGATTCTTGATTCTAATTATATGATCTGGAGCTTCTGAATCTATAATTCACAAGTGAGAAGAAGATAATATAAGACAAGTTGTGGAGTTACGTATCCAAGCCAGAGTAGTTATGGAGGAAGAAGATGATATCTAGACAGTTTAAAACTGCTAAAACATTTGGAATTGTTGACATGTATCTCATATGTCATACTTTTGGAATCTTTTGGTTGAGTTGTAGCTACATTGGAGCTCGAACTAGCTTCCCATGTAGCTTTCGGTAATGGTTTTTGGTGCGACCTACTTCCTTACAACAATGACATTGCTTAAAGGAATCTCTGCCTTTAAATCTTTCACGAGAATGATATCCACCACAAGAACATTCTACAAACCTGCCACCAAAATCGCCTCTCCCACCGAACTGTTCCTATAAGCAATTGGTGTAGACCTGTCTTGGGTCTCATTAAAAGTGGGATTCTAAAATAGAAAAGACTATAGAAACTCATATATCTTCATGTAAAGATCTGAATGTTGAACTCTCTATCACCTGATGTCGAGCTGGTGTATACTCTGAAGGAATATTGTTGAAAAAAAGAAGTACCACAGCTTGTTCTGCTAATACTGCATTTGCTTCACATCACAAGTGATGAGAAACAAAGTCTTCAACTCTTCAACAGACTTGTTGAATTCTACATAATGTTGAGCCAACATCTCGGTCCCCTTCTTGCACTTGGACAACTCCTATATCACATCATCGGCACGGTTGAAATTACTGCTAAGTCCAGTTGCTAAAAATAATCCCTCTAACTCTTTTAGAGTAGGGGAGTGAATGACCAAGTCTTGAACATGCGACTCCATAGTGTTAAGATCTGCCCGAATAGTATTGCATCTTCTCGCTTCTAATCATGTGTCATCGGCATGGGAGGATGTATGGTAAGATGTAGTCCTTTTCTCTGCCCGCGAGATATATGTTGATGATTCTTTTTCACTAAAAATAGTTATCACCAGCGCGTTTTCCACTGATGATCTTGCCTAAGATGATCTCAGAAACATTAACTTTGACTCAGCCATTACGCCCAAATACTTAAATCACCAATCTATCTCACAAACAAATTTCGAAGTTGGTCCCCTGCTGGGATCCAAAACACTCAACCAAATTGTCTTCTCTCGGGATATAAACACCCAACAAATAACCCAAACAAACGATCCTCCCTTAGAATTTAAAACAACTCATATAAGATCACCAAACTTTCAAGTATTAAAAAAGAATACATAATCTAAAACAAAAAAAAGAATAACATAAAAACACTAAACCTTTTGGTGGCGAGTGGAGATAATGAGTTCAAATCAGGTTTGAAAAGAAGGGGGGGAAAGAAAAGAAAGAAGGGAAAAGATGTTGATGACGATCTTTTGTTGGCGAGTGGAGATAATGACGATGAAGATTGTGAAGGATCAAGAACCTCAAGGCTCTGATACCATAAGAAGATTTAGGTTATGAAATTAGAGAGTTTATGAGTCATCCATTTGTATTTTTATTTTTGTAAGAACACAATTACAACTTCTAATAGAAATATGACTCCTAATAACATGTTGCACTATGACTCCTAATTAGTAAAGGCTTAAGAACCCCCCCCCTCCTCAAAAAAAAAAAACAAAAAAAAAAGAAAAAGAAAAAGCAAAAAGAAAATTAATCTCAACTGTGTTATACAAATAATGTTGCACAAGACCTTCCAAACACCTTGAAAGTAAAAATAGAAGGAATCAACTCTTTCCTTAAATTAAATACTCAACTTCTCCATACTTCAAAAATGGAAAAGTTGAATAAAACATTCACAAAGTGCAAAATTACATGAATTGTCATCCAACTAGAGCAATAAGAACCAACTTAATCTAAATCAAATTCTAGTGAATTTATCTAATATTTAAAAATGGAGGCTAAGCATGGCACCGACAACTCTAAGTAATGTTACTTCTTATGCACCCTCCAAGTCGTATGCATCAGAACTTATGCCAAGAAGGAAAAAAAACTGAACTATTGGAACTTTTCGAGGAAAAAAACAGAAAAGGTGGAGATAAATTTTAGGGGGGGGGCAGTCAGCAATATATGTATAATTCCCATTAACCAGCAAACAAATACCAATCAAAGATCAAAAAACCTTAAGCCTCATCCAGGGGCGGGAAAATAAGATATCTATCCAATAAAAACTATAAATTGATATAACCAAAATGTTGAAAATCCTGCAAAGTAGAAAATATGAAATGACTTTGAAAGCAAACACTTCCTGCTAACATCAAGTAATTACAAGGTCACTATGTGTATTCTTCATCCCCTTAGACAACACCATCCACAAACCCCAGCTCGTGGAAGCGAGTTACATTCGGTGTAGTGGTTTTGCTAAAAGATGACTAGTGTCATAGGTTACTAGCTCAATTCTCTGTCTTGACGTTGATTGGTCTCGTTGTGCTGACAGCCTTGTCGATCTACTCCAACAAACAAGACCGTGACTGTGACTGATACATTAGGAAAATATGTTTGTCACCATATGCTCCCAGAAACTGTTGTCTAGGCAATATTGGCAATATCAGCCAATATTATAGAATTAATACCATATCTAGTACTTCAAAACTCGATGCCATATTGTTGATATATATCAAAATCAGCCAATATTTGAAAACATGATTTGCACACCCCCGACGTAATTGAGCTCCTGGATCGATGCATATAGAAATGTTTGGCTTGTTCTTTTAGCCGAATTTTACTCAAAAAATAAGGAAAGAAAAGGTAGTGTATGCAAAGTTGTTTTGATCAAGTAACACAATACTAGCTCATGATAATCAAATTTTATGACAAATTTGATATAATGTGGCAAAAAAATGTGTTCTACCTTTGTTAACACCACACAAGACCAGTATCAGAAGAGCCAAGTGTGCTTGGAAAGGACCATGCGGTAAGCAGAGGACCCAAGAACCAGAGGTATATTGCTGAAGTAAACGAATATTGCTGAAGACAAACCTTTCAATTATAAAGCTTATTGTATTGCCTCTGTTCAAGATAGGAAAAAGGAAAGGAAAAAAATGATGCCCTGTCCCTAGTGATATTATTAGCTACTTTCTTACACCATTGGGATACATTATCCTTGAGATAGAACTCCTGCGCAGGCTCACCTAATTTCAACAAAGCCACTAGAAACAGAAAATCACTTGGAATTAATCTCAGTGACTGGAGACGCCACAAGCTATGCTATATATATCCTGAAAAAACTGTAGTGTTAATGAGATATAATCTGTAACATCCTAGTTTATAGATTACTATGTCATAGAAGATTACAGATCATATGTTATGCATGGTACAAAATAGAGCTGCCAAACATTTCAGACGTAAAGAAAATTCAATTACCTGGAGATATTATAATATGAGCCATTACCCTGTAGGAACCTGGAGATGGCCAAGAACAACCTTAGATCACAAACAACCAGCCAAGGAGGCACACAACATTTAACAAGGTTGGCAAGATCGCCTACGTCCAGGGACAGAAGAGAGAGATCTATTGATGATTAATAAGCATATAAGAGGATTACAAAGTGTTCTCTTAAGAACTCACTCCGCAAGATACCCAAAATGGGTTACAACTCCTCTATATATAGCCAAGAATGAAGGGGGAAAAACACAATGGGTTCGGTCCACGGTAACTGCAGAACCCGGGCGGTTGACCTGCGCAAGCACCCCACTCTTTGTTGTGGGAGCGGTCGATCGGGGGCGGTCGACCGACCAACGTCTCCCACCTTCTGTTAGTGGAGGCGGTACCGGGCGATCGATCACGACTGGCATCCCCCACTCTCTGTTAGTGGGGGCGGTCGACTGACATTCCCTAACATGCACATGTTTGCACAATGATTGACCGGGAGGTCAACCATTTTGATGCCATGCTTCTTCTATTTTTCTACAACATCAATCTCCTCTCTCTCCAACAAGAGTTAAAAAAAACTATATCATCTAGATTTTAATCCTCTCTACAGTTCTCCACTTTGGTGAAGATTTCTTAAATTTGAGCAAATACAATGAATCCAACGTCGCTCTGAGATCGACACATGATCTCTGCCACGAGATCGACACACGATCTCCGCTCCAAGATCGACACACGCGGATGTTGACTCACCATACGATTCTGATGAATCCCAAATACAAAGTTACAATTAATTTCAAACGATCACAACAAATCCAAATGATTGATCCGAAATCAATCCAAATTGAGTTTGTCATCCCCTCAGGCAACTCTCTCTAAACTCCAATATCAATTGTAACGATGTCAAATTTTTCAGCTCAGCTAAACCAAATAGAATGTACCATACATGTCTTCCTAACGCTTCACTGAAGAGAAACAACACAATATGAGCCGACCAATGAACATGTCTTCAACTCAGCAACTAAATGAAATACCATTCCAAATGATCTCAAGAAGAACCCAACATGAGCCAACAATGACTCAACAACTGAGTAGAATACCAATCTAAATGTCTTCAAGACGGTTCAACCAAATCTGAGTAGAGCACATCAAATAACTGTCAACTCAGCAAGCTGGATGCATGCCCTCTTATGCAAGCTCAACTATTTTTTCACCGAAAGATCAAATGCTCATCAAGATCACAACTCTTCACCTACTGAAGTCCAAATTGAAGCTCACCGCTATCAATTCTCGAGAGCCCAAATAGCTTCATACCGGCTGCATCACCAAACGTGCTGCTGCTTCATTACGACTGCCTACGTACCCCTACCCAAGAGATCAAGCCTATCGTAGTTCATCCAAATGAGCTCCACCGATCAACCAACTTTCTTTGCAGTACTAAACCCACTAGACTGAGTCAAATGGACCTCATCAACAATATAATCGTCGTGGAGAACAACGATCGTCAAATTGAGCTTTTGATCTAGCTCACCAACGTGAGATCCATGTTTCTTCACAACCCACTTTCGCGGATTCCTTTTAGTTCCACTAGTTGCAACGGAAATAATTTTATTAACATGTTCAATATCCATATCGGCTACACGATTTCCACCCGGTATCACAACCGATGAATCTTAGACGATACTGAACCAACTGAAGAATGTGGAGTAGCATCACTCTCCACCTGCTGGATAACACCAACTTGGTTTTTATTGTCTCCACTTGCTGGGAAATGGTAGGCTTCACTATCAAAGCCTCATTCAATATGACATGTTTACTCGAGACAAACTCTTTGTTTTTTTAGATCCCAAAACTTGTAACCTTTCAAGTCTTCTGTGTCCTAAAAATATCAACTTGTTCGCTTTAGAGTCCAACATGTCTTTCTTGACTTCAACATAGGCCAGACAACCAAATACTCTAAGCAAGCCATGGTCATAAGCAGCTCCACCTGACCAAATATCCCAGAGTCTTTCCTCCAATCACAGTTGTTGGTAGCCTATTTAAGAGACTAGCATATATAATTGCCTTAACTCAAAACGATTTGTTTAATGATGCATCAGAAAACAAATACCAAATCTTCTCTAGTAAGGCACAATTCATCTCTTTGGCTATACCAACTTTTCCATTTGTGAAGTGGGTCACAATACCATTATTCTAACCGAATTGCAGGAAAGAATCCTCGTACTCTTTTCAACATGATCATATCGAAGCACCTTGATCTTCTTATCTGTCTGATTCTCCATCAGCTTTCTTTACTTCACCAACAATTCTAAGACTTCAACTCTTTATCTCATAAGGTGTATTTAACAATACCTAAAATAATCATCTACAATAGAGACAGTGCCAATGACCTTCAAGTAATGCAGTCTTGATAGGACCCAAAACATTCACGTGAATCAACTCTAGAAGACCATGTGAATGGTGAGAACGGTGCCAAATTTCACCTTCTTATCCAGAACATAAATGTCACGTGATTCCAACTTGTAGGTCGATGCACTTTCCAATGCTTGATCTGACTTCAAGCCAATTTATTTGAGCCCTCTATGCCATAATCTGGTAGAATCGTCATCAATTATTTTGAAGACGCCATTTTAGTAACTGCTTTGTTCATCAAGTAGCACACGTTATTGCATCCAATGCCTTTCAGAATAACCAATAAGCCACTAGATATCTAGAGAACGCCTTCTCCAAGAGTCACATGGAATCAGTCTTCCAGGTGGAATTAGCTTTCTGCTTTTAAAGCTCCGGCTGAGATCAAGTTTTTCATCATACGAGAAATACATCTCATATCCTTCAACTCTTTCATTGTCCCATCATGCATCTTGATACGATAATACTCTTACCAGCCAACCAGCATGTGTGATCATTTCCCAAGGATATACTGCCATCCAGCTTCTCAAAACTAACAAACAACTCTCTGAGCCCGTATCCAATTTCCACTTAGACGCATCTGAATGACAACTTGATAATGTAATAGAAAGTGAAGTAAGAAGAGTCAGAATCATTACCATCTGACTTCATGACATTGGCCTTTAAGTGTGACTCTTTGTTATTGAGCCTTGGACAATCAGTCTTCCAGTGTCTTTTCTTATACAGAAAGCACACTGATTCTTTTTTAATTTGCGATTACCAACAATGGGCTTCCAATTGGATCTATGCTGATTTCCTCTTCTTTGGTTTGGAGTACTTCCTCTCGCGGTTAATGTGTTACTGGAAGCGCACTTTTTATCTTTCCTCCTCAATTCAAGGTTCACAAGAGCAGTGGTCACTTCACGATAGCTGAGGGATGTTCTCCCATTGATCAAGATAAGCACAAAGGTCTCGTATCCTTTATCGGGGAGAGAACTCAATAATATTAACGATTTGTCTTCATCCTCGATCACTACATCTAAATTCACCAAATTCGCTAGAAGCTTCGTGTAGTTGATTTGATCACTAATAGAAATTTTTCTCTTAAACTGAAAATGGTAAAGTCTCTTCTTCAAATGCAAGCAGTTCTCGACGCTCTTCATCAAGTACTTGCTCTCGCGAGTCTCCCAAATCTTCTTGCAGAAGTCTCATTCATCTCATAATACTTTAGATCCTACGTCAAACAATATCTAATGATGCCACACGTCATTCTATTCATCTTCTTCGAAACTTTCTCATTTACTTCTGCCGGTGTCTTTTGAAGCTCAAGAGTATTCTCTAAATTCTACGCATTTAACTCATCCGATACCTCACATCTCCACAATTCAAAATTGTTTGTTCCATCAAACTTTACCACATCAATTTTCAAGTGATGAACATTCTGTATGTTTTTTACAACAAAAGAACTACTCCCATTGGATATTTCTTTGGTCATCTTCTCTAATATTCTTAGCCAAACTAAGAGGAACAACTATGGAATAAAACTATGAATGATAAAGTTCAAATTATTACCTCCAATTAAAATCCTAAGAAGAGTTTCTAATTGATATCTCCTCCAAAAGATTAAAGATGAGATCCAATATGATAAAAATCCGATTTTTATCCCACCAAAGTCTTAGATCTACAGGATCTACGCTTTCAATCAAGATTCACTCTACCAAACAAAGCTCAAGCATTACTTAGAGCTCTAATACCACTTGTAGGAACTTGGAGATGGTCAAGAACAAATCCTGAATCACAAACAACCAGCTAAGATGGAGATACGCAACATTCAATGAGATTTGGCAAGATCGCCTACGTCCCCGGGGTAGAAAGAGAGATCTATTGATGATTAATAAGCATATAAGAGGATTACAGAGTGTTCTCTCAAGAATTTACCCAACAAGATAAAAAAATGGGTTACAACTCCTCTTTATATAGCCAAGAGTGAGGCAAAAAATCACAATCGGTTCGGTTCATAGCAGCTGCAGAACCCGACTGCCGGTCGACCGGGGGCAGTCGACTGACTGGCATCCCCCACTCTTTGTTAGTGGGGGACGGTTGATCGGGCGGTCGACCGACTGGCATCCCCCATTCTCTGCTAGTGGGCGCGGTCGACCGACGTTGCCCAATGTGCACATGTTTGCACGACGGTTGACCGTTCTGATGCCCTGCTTGCTTTTGTTTTTCCGCAACATCAATCTCCTCCCCTCCCTCCCTCCCTCCCTCCAGCAAGAGTTTTTAAAAAACTCTATTATTTAGATTTTGATCTTCTCTCTACATACCCCGACCCAACCAAACACATAAAGTTACAAAGTATATTTGTGTCTGTGTTGGGTGAGGTCAAGATTCATCTTCACTTGTCCATGGCATCAGCCTTAGTACAGTGCATATATCTTCTAGACATTAGCTACAAAATGCAATATCAAGAAGGTGTATGCCTACTTTCCAACTTCCATGCATATCCCACATGAAATATAGAAGCAGCGAATTCTTGGAGCCCATAACCTCTTAATGGTGACATTCTCATTGAGGGTGTTGATGAGTGACACAATTTCATAGTTGATATCAAAATGTTTTTAATTTTGAATTGGAGTTGTTCTTTGCAGATAATGGCTGTGATGCAGATATGTTTCTCAAAGTCTCTCTTCCATTCAATGCTTTAAAGTAGTTTGTGAAAATGCTGCAGGCAAGAGTACCACCAGTTGAATAGAGAGTATCAGTCTGTTAGGCCTTTATATTGGTCTACAGTTGAAAATGGTGTGACACATAGTCAGGACTTGAGTTGCCTGCAGAGTGCCAGCTCTTTTGTAGAAGCCATGGAAGCGTCAGCCTCAACCAGCACTTTCCCAGCTAAGACAAGCATCACGCATTTTTAATAGTTGGTTTATAGGAGTTTTCCAAAGAGAAGCATTGTGAATGGGTTTGTGATAGATTCTTTTCTGAATTTGTGATGGATTTGTGAATGTACGTGTAATGTAAATGTATTTAAGAATATATTTGGGGGTGATTGTTTAGCACTCGAGACATTTTGGAACGTGTGTGGGAGTTGACCGGATGCTTATGAGCTGGAGCTATGTAATGTTTTGGAAGTTTACTGGATGGTTTATGTGATCATTGCATTTTAGAATGTTGCGTAACCGAGTTTATCCAATTGCTCCAGGTTTTCAGGATTCAGTGTTTTGGATAACAGACGTATAAAAAATTTTGGCCAGCATGTAGTGGTAGTTTTCTTTGAGGAGAATTTGTTCATGGTTCTCTGGTGAAAAATGTCAACTGCAATTGTAGGACATAGTGAAATATTCCCATCCTGAACTGTACAATAAGTGGGTAAAACAAATTTTAGTTTGAATGTAGTGTAGCAAGAGGAAAGGGGTGACACCTTTATGTTGCTATTAAGGTGAATCTAGAAAGAACAAAACGCTTTCAACTTCGTTACAAAAGTGCTAGAGTTGGAACAAAATTAGTTTGGAGTTCAAAAATAGTAGCTGCACAACACTAGCTACATATTGGCTGCATTGATCTTAACAAATATATCTCGCGTATGCACAGGTCTAAAAGAACGTAATTAGTATAAATTTCAAGCCTATTTATAAATGAGTCCCCCCTCTCTATCTTAATAAACTTAATTTTAGAGTTATAATTCTCTTAGTAACTTTTTGAAATAACATACATTAGTTTGAATGAGGAATAAATCATCAAGATAAACTATTTATGTGGAGGTTCAATCGGTTACTTTAGAGACTTAAGCTATCAATCTCCCTCTTTAAAAAACGTTGTTGCAGGGGGAAATTGCACCAAAATACCACGTACTTTGTGGGTCCTTTCAAGAAAATACCTGGTGTCTTTTTTGAAGCACGGTGCTATCTCTAACTTTAATAACCGTGCAACTTCATATCTTTTGTAACGGAGATGTTAAATATGTACAACATGTGCATCTCACGTGTCAATTAATAGACCAAACTACCCTTAACAACCTTCACTTGACCCTATTTATTTCCCCTCACCAGATCAAACTTTTTTCCTTATGCTTAATTTTTTTCCTCAAGCCCTAAAAAATTAGGGTTTTTTTCAATCTCTCTCTTTCCCTTTTCAATCCCTCTCTCACGGTTTCATTTATGATTTCCTCTTTAAATTCCGTGTTAAGAAATTCAGGTAGGCCACCAGAACTTGAAGTGGATTCATGCGATGAGACCAGTTGGAGAGAAGTGAAGTTGTGCTATTGTGGAGTCAATTGCCCACTACGCATCTCTTAGACCGAGAGCAACCAGGGTCAAAAATTCTGAAAATGTCCAAGGTTAATGAAAGATAAATGCATGTTTTTTGAATGGAAGGATCTCCACACACTCAAAGATCCAAATTTGTAATTTTATATTTGATGGATGACTATGACAATTAGAAAAAAGAAGCTGAGGTGATAAATGTGGTTTGAGCTGCGTGAAATATGTAGAATTAAAAGCTGAGATGGAGAGCTAAGAAAACAGTTTAGAGAATTTAATTTTTCTTTAAAAATTTTCCCAAACTAATAGGGGTTCTTGTAATCTTTCTGATTTTATATATTTTGATGAAATTTTAATGTGAGGTAATAGTTTTATAATGTAAGCTGGTGAAGTTTTTTTGTTGTATTTTTGTTGACACTAAAAAAAAAGACAAACTCTCAGACAGCTTTCCAACCGGTCTGAACGACGTCTAACTTGTCGGCATTTACAAAAGACAAGTCACAGACAAGCTGACGACCAGTTTTTGCCCATCTTCGAGAGACAAATCAACGACTTGGACTCTACTGATCCAGTAAAGCAGATAGTAAGCCAAGATTGCCTTTGAAGAAGACCTGAGCAGGTCCAGAGACACTAAGTTAGCTCAACACTTAGTCTTGCACGAACCCATGAGATAAGTCTCGCATGAGAAACCAAAGTTGCTAAGCATCGCAGGAAGCTCCTTCACAGCCTCGCTGCGAGCTAACTTACAGCTTCGCCTGGGAATGCTCAGTTAACTCCGCAGAAAGTTAACTTCGCTCAAAACTCCACGCAGCCGCGCAAAAAGTTGACTGGTAGCTTCGCCACAAGTTTTATCTAGCTCCGCTGAGAGCTTTCTTCTAGCTTCGCCAGAAGCTTTTCCCAGCTTCGCTATGAGCTCAACGCAACGACTCCGCTGCGAGTCCTTTATAGTCATTTTGATTAATCAAATCTCCAGATGAAATCAAATTTTCAGATGAGATCATGTTGATTGAAATCAAATTTGGCAGTTGCATGTCATGATCTTTTGACTCTCCCAATCAGGTGAGAAGATCAGGGGAGATCTCTCAATTAACTAAAGAAGATCAAGGGAGTATCCCTCATTTAGCGGAGCGAATCAAGGGGTTAGCGCTATATGCTATCCCTACCTTCGCATAAGCTATTTCTAGCCTCGCGGCGAGGCTACTTTCTAGATACAAGACAGATTGACTCAATCTGTTTCCAAATTTTCAGGGCGATTATACCCATGTTCCCCTATAAATAGCCTATCAGAGACTCACAAGAAAAGGGGCTAGAGGAGATTAGAGATTTACTCTCTCGCTTCCAAGGCTAAGCTCAGGGTCTTGAAAAGATTTAAGTCCAAGAGGCTTTGAAAAGCATAAGCTTCTTTGGTGGCTTCAAAGCTTAAGCCAATAAGAGATCTACTCTCTCGCTTCTAAGAATTCAGAGAATTACTTCTCTAATCCTACAAGGATAAATTCAGGGTGCTAATACCCTAAGATCTTTCTCCCTCTCAAGAAATTTTCAGAACCAGGTGAGAAGGAATTCCCAAGCGGAGGCAGCTCGAGAAGCAGCAAGAGGGCTCTACCGATCCCCTATTCTCCGATTCCCCGAACCGAGTAAGAAGGGAGTCCTATTAGGAGGCAGTTCGATCATCTGACCGATCGCATCGTCAAAGGGATAAAGTGATCGCGCGCTGATTAGATTCCTACCGGCACACTTCCTCAGAAATCTCAGAGGAGATCTACTTGTAATCTTCTTCCTGCAAAAGAATTACTTGTAATTTAGCCCATCGACACTTTTTTTTTGTAAGTTTTCCCTTTTCGCAAATCAATGAAAAACAAGATGGCGACTCCGCTGGGGACTGTATTCTCCACTGCTGAGAATCAAGTGTCGCAATGCGACGATCAGACCTTCAGGTCTATTGCTGAGACACTGGTCATTCACTTTGACCAACAGAGGTTTGAACAACTTCTCTCTGGGGGTAGCACAAGCCCCCTATATGTGCGCAAGGAGGTCAGCGTAGCCAAAGTCCCTTTGGCTAACTCTTGGAAGCAAGTCTCTGTTGAGACAAATAAGGCTCTCTGCAAGCCTATTAGAACCTCAGGCGAGACTAAACAGACTCTATGCGAGTCTAGCACAGTCTCAGCAGAGACTAATATAGCCACGCGCCAGCATATTAACACTGTGTGCGAAGCTATAAAGGTTCCTTGTGAACTTAAAACAGCCAATCCTAAGGCTATATGGATTGCAAAAGCTGTAGTCCCATGAGAGGCTAGAGATAGATCTCTTGATTCAGCTTCCTGTGAAGCTAAAATAGTCTCTGACTGCAAGACTATTTCAGCTCTTCACAGAGCTAAGCCACGCTTGTCACGCGACGCTAGGGCTAAAGCCCTTTGTGCTAACAACGAGGCTACTGCAGCCCCGCTTACATCATCAGCACTATTGAGCAGTGCTAGGCTCGCCACTAGCGACAAAACCAAAGCACTAAGGGCTAAAGACCTTAGCCGCGAAGTTAAAAAGGAAGCACCACTGAGTGCTAACAGCGAGGCTATTTCAGTCTCGCTCACAGAAAGAACTCCGCGCAATAGAGCTAAGCTCGCCTTCAAAGGCAGAGCTAAAATAGTAGCTTCACCTTGCGAAGCTACTCTTTCAGGGGAAACTATCCTAGCTTCACCTATAGCCTAAAAGAAAGTCTTCATGGCTAAGCCCAGAGTTTCTCAACCCAAGCAGGCTAATATCCAGTTTTCCCGAGTCTCCGTGTTGGATCAGTTGGACCCAGGTAACGCAAACTTGCAGGATTATCTGAGCAACAAGTGGAAACTCTGCTCCGAAGAGACAGCTCACATCTCGCCATCCCAGTGCGGACAAGCGGGGTGTCAACTTGTGACAGCACATCCCGTCCATTGTTGTTTGGGACCAATCCCCACAACTTCTCCAAGCCAGCAATCGGTGTTCAACCAGCTGTCGGTTCAAACCTCTGAGAAACCTAAGTCTCGAAAGAAGAAGACAGTGAAGGTGCCTCACCTCGCAGCTGCCTCTGTCAACATGATAGGCAGAGGAAGGGATCTACTACGATCTCAAAGAAGGAAACAGGGCGTTCGCACTCCCTCATTCAGTTCTCCAGGGCCCGACTATAGCCCCGGCTTAGGTCAGGTTCTGGTCGAACAAAAGGGTGCCTTCCAAGGTACGATACCCTATAATTATGGACAACCTTTTTCCTCAGAAGCTATGTTGCCAGAACCATTGAGACACCAATTCCAATGGTCCGATGATGAAGAAAAAGCCAGCGGCTATACTTCCTCTGCCACCATTAGATCTGTTCAGGCAAGGTTTGTATCAGCTAATATGGCTAATAACAACAATGATGATGATCTCCATCATCGCATGGAGGCACAGGAGCAGACTTCCAAGGCCCAGCAAGAAGCCTTGGACAATATCCAACAAATATTGGCTCAGTTCCTGACAAACCGGAATAATAATAACACAACCGATAGTAATCACGTAAATGAGGAGAACAACAACAATGAACCTCCCAAGACAGATCATTCAAAGGAGGGCTCTTCAATCAATGCCAAAGTGATCAAAGGCATCCAAGCTCAGATCGCATCCCTGGCCCAAAGGGATAAACTGAAGAAAGTAGGGGCAGTCCGTCCTTACCCCTTAGAATGAGATTCAGTTCCATATCCGCCAAAGTTCAAGCCACCAATGTTGCACTCGTATGATGGCAAAAGCTCGCCAAATCAACACATTTACTACCTCCGATCGCAAACCGATAATGTAGTAGGTAATGATACTATCATGGCCAGACTGTTCATTGGCACCCTCAAGGGGTATCTTTTGATTAGTTCAGGAGTCTCCCTGCAAACTCCATCAATTCCTGGCTCGACTTGAAAACCCGAATCCTCTCCCGATTCTACGAGGATGATACTGAGGTGACCATGGACACACTCCTTTCGGCAATCCAGGAAAGAGGAGAATCTGTACGGGATTACATAGAGAGATTCCGCAACCTTTCTCTCATGTGCCCTGCAGGTATGCCGTTGTCTATATTGCTTCAGACGTGTAGGCATAACTTTTTCGACCAAGTGAAAGTTCGCATGGGAGCCGTCAAAGCACACACTTGGAAGGAGCTTATTGAACAAGCCGAGATAGCTGAAAAATTAGCTAAAAAGTTTGAGACCCCCAAAAGAAGGTGGGGAATCAACAACAAAAGTTATGATATGGCTGAATCTTCTGATACATCAGCATTGGAAGTATATGGAGGAACTCGATCAAAGAAAGGTAACTCCAACAGGACTTCAGAGTATCAGAGACAATACTCCTTCAAAGATGAGCATGTGGTGATACTTTTCCACTTGCTCAACAAAGGCAACAAGCTTAAGTTGCTAGAGGCTAGACGCCCAGATGAAGTGGGACAAACAAACGATCCCAACTATTGTCTTTTCCATAGGATGGTTCATCATCCTACTTGCAGGTGCAATGTCCTTAAAGACAAAATCCAAGCACTGATCGAAGCAGGGGTTTTGACTCTGAAGTCAGAACATAAAAAGGTCACTGCCTAACTCCTATCTTGAAAGGGAGTATGAAGATAGTCAACTCTACTTCCAAAAGCCATGGGTCTTATCCCATCAACGGCTAAAACAATGGGACTCAAGCCAGTCCAAACCTAAAGGCAAGTCTTGCAATCTCTCTCGCAGCAGATGACACCGCACCAGCAACTCCTCTCAGCAGCTCTGAAGAGGAGACAACCGTCTCAACCGCTATTTGATAGCCGACAGGCACTAGGTCTGACAAATAGCTTGCGACAGTACAACCAGACCCCGACGAGACATAACAATCAACGACGTCGGGAAACGCGCAGGGGGTTGGAATATGTCATTCCACCAATCAAATGAGGACAACATTTCGTAGTAGAGGCAGTCTACTCGAGTGGAGCTTATCACCTAGCGAATCCAAATGGTGACACGCTCCTAATGCCAATCGACGACAAGTTCTATCCATAATCACGTTAATACTATACCTCTGATCAAAGAAGTACTATACATGATCATGTTAACATTACACCTCTGATCATCAAGTCGGACTCATCTGACTGTTTCATCTCCTCAAGGAGTCCATTTACACAGATGGAATCAATTTCAACCATCTCTGCATTCTTCTTTCGGTAAATCAATTCAGCTTCACAATGATTTTAAATGAGCCGAAATCGTCGAAGAAGGTTCGTGATGCATCCTTGCTGGACCTTTCTATTGTTTCTACATTCATGTTCAGATTCGATAATTATCTTTGATTAAAGTCTTGATTATGACGAACAAAAGTGAAACTCCACGAGGAATCTCGACTTACTTGATATATTTCCTGTGCAGTTTGTACTCCATATCTAGACACGAAAATCAGCTGAGAATCAGAGTCTTGATAAACAAAAGGTGACACTCCACGAGGAATGTCGATCTACCTGACAAATTTCTCATGAAGTTTAGATTTAACTCTTTAATCCCCGCGAGATTTTAGAGGTCACTAGTAGAATACAGAAATGTTCATTTCATGTGACACGATCTGAAGCCTTCGGTGAATAAGGCTAGAGGAAAATATTGGCTCTTAATCCCAATATAAATCCTCAATAACTCATCATGCTGAGGGGAATAGCATGGCTAGCCTGACTTAAACAGTAATCGGTAAAGGCATATCAAATCCGTTGACAGTTGAGGGTTGCTAAAAATCTTAAGGGACCTGTTCCCATTTGATTCCCTCTCTAAAATCACTTACCAATTCCCGTCCATGGAATGGTAAGATCACATAGAAAGGTATTCATATTCCTTGCAAAATGACGAGTCTAACCTATTATGTTAACATTAAACCTCGGATAGTAGGATTCTAGCCTACTCCCCGGCGGATAAAACCAACATCCCTGTGAATTTGGTCAACATCCCCAGTGAATTAACTCTGCTTGTCATTCTCTTCATAAAAATGATAGGTCTACTCAAACGACTGTTATGTTCAAACACCTCTGACAGTAAATGAATCCTTGTCAAGTTAACATCACACCTCTGACAAGTTGCTTTACAAATCCCCATGGAGTTCTCTGACATATAATCTTTCATGAGATTCATATTTCTCAGCTCCCCACTGTTGACACTTAAAAAAGACAAGATTCTCATTGGTCCGAACGATGTCTAAACTTGTTGACATTTACAAAAGACAGGGACAGACGAGCTGAAGACCAGTTTTCACCCACCTCCAAGGGACAAGGGAGCGGTTTGGACTCCACTGATCCAGCAAGCAGAACAGTGAACCCGGATTGTTTCTAAACAGACCTCAGCAGGTCTAAGATGCTAGCATTTAGCATTACATTAGCCCAAGGAGATAGCCTCGATTGAGAGGCTAGCATCATCCAACTTCGCCAGGAAGCTAACTGACAGCTTCGCCGAAAAGCCTCTTTTCGGACTTCGTCAGGAATTGCCTCTAGCTCCGCTATGAGCTTCAAAGCGGGTAGCTCCGCCATCAGCCTGCTATGGTCAACCTTTGACTAATCAAATCTCCTGATAAGATCGGATTCAATCTAATCAAATCCAATCAGGATTCAAATATGGCAGGTGATTGCCACAATCTCTTGACTCTCTTGAAACGAGTAAGTGGATCAAGGAGAATCAATCAACGATATGGAAAGGATCATAACACATCGGAAAGATCAACCGACTTGCCATTTTCTAGCTCCGCGGAAGCTATTATAGCCTCGCAGCAAGGCTACTTTCCAGATTCAAACAGATTCGGTTCAATCTGTTTCTATATCTTCAAAGGGGACGATTATACCCTTACTTTCCCTATAAATAGCCCGTCAGGGGCACAAGAGAGAGGATGGCACAGGAGAGAGAAGACTCCACAAGCAGAGACTTCTTCATAACGCATCGTGCGTTCTCTAATTCAGAGACCTTCCAAGAGAAATACTTCTCTTTTCAGGGTGGTGATACCCTAACAACCTCTTTTCCTCAAGGAATCTCCGGAACCAGGCGAGAAGGAATTCCTCACAGAAGTGGTTTTGAGAAGTAGTCAGAGGGTTCTACCAATCCTCTATTCTCTGATTCCCGGAACCAGGCGAGAAGGGAATCTCATCGCTCGCATCGTCAAGGGACAAAGTGGTCGCGCGCTGACCAGACTCCTATCGGCACATTTTCCCAGAATCTCTGAGGAGATCTACTTGTAATCTTTTTAAGAATACTTGTAATTTAGCTCCTCAAACTTTTTATTTGTAAGTTTTCCCCCCTTTGCAAACATAATGGAAAACAAGATGGCGACTCCGCTGGGGACTGTATTCTCCTCTGCTGAGAATCAAGTGTCGCAATGCGACGAACAGACCTTCGGGTCTATCTCTGAATTCAGAAAAGCCAGTGCAGCCAGATCTTCTCTGGCTAAATCTTCAAGCAAAGTCTCTGCGGAGACGGAAAAGGTTCTCTGCAAACCTGCCGCAGTTCTCTGGCACAACAAGGAAACATGCCCGCGGCCCAGATCCTGCACTTTTGAGAACCTTGTTATCCAGATCGATCAAGGAAGATTTAAAGAAGTCCTCTCTGGGGGTGGCCTGATGCTTCGAGCACGGAAGCACCGGAAGGTCTTCATGACCAAGGTTTCAAATCAGAAACCAGAGGCAGAATTTTGCCAACACCCTGCAGCCCCGCTTGTGGCTATTCAGGTTCCTTGCGAACCTATGCATCCTCTGCCAAAACGGATATGGAGGCCTAAACAGAGGTCCTCTGCTGAAACTTCAGGCGTAGCCACGCCAGATCCGCGCCTCTCTTATGAAGAAAAAGGCAAGATGCCCGCCTGCGCCAACAATGCTGCCAACCATAAAGTCAAGACGGCGATTATCCCGTCACCTAGAGCAGCAATGCCTACTGCTAGCCCTGTCCTCACAAGCAAGGCTGATGTACCTCGGCGTACTCATCGGGTTCACAGCCACGAGGCTAAAACCAGAGCACTATACGGTGCTAATCCTTTCCGCAGGAATAAGGGGAACGATGCGTTGTCCCAAATACTAGATTGTTCAGGTCCCTACAGGGCCGACCTGCGAGAATTCTTGGCGGACAAGCGGAGATTGAAGCATTTCCAGGCCACTTCCTCCTGTCTTCGACGATGTGAATGCCAATTGGTGATGGTCCATTCTATGCAGTGTCGGTTACGACCGACCCTCGCCACTGCTCCATATCGGCGATCAGTCTTTGATCGACTGTCTGCGCGCATCCCGATGAGGCATCCCAAAAGGAACGGGCCACCGGATCCAGCCTCTGCATCCGTCAACATGACCGGAAGGGGGCGAGAGCTGCGCGGAAGAAGTCAAGCCTCTGACGACACCCCTTTCGGCTCCCCAGATCCAGATTATAGCCGGGCTTAGGTGAAGTCTTGGTGCGCGAAGAAGGTGTTTTCCGAAGCACCAGATCCAGGGTGGCGATACCCTATAATTATGAGCAGCCTTCCTCCTCGACGGTCCCAACCGTGCCACAACTCAGGCGGTCACCCCAATCATCCGATGGAGAATATGAAGACAGCGGGTATGCCTCTTCAGCAACAGTCAGTTCGGTGCGAACGGACAAAGCATCGGTCAATATGGCCGAGAACGCCAATGACGACCTTCGTCGCGTTTGGAAGCTCAGGAGCAGACCTCTAGAACTCAGCAAGAGGCCCTGGACAATATTCAACAGATGCTCGCTCAGCTCCTCAGCAACCGGAATGATGATACCGGGAGTAATCATGACGAGGAGGGACATCTCAGCAATGATCCGCCCAGACGGAGAGAACTAAGGGAGGCTCTTCCCTGGATGCCGAAGTCCTTAAAGGCCTTCAAGCTCAAATTTCATCCCTGGCTCAGAAGGATGAATTGAAGAAAGTGGGGGTAGTCCGTCCTTACCCACTGGAATGGGATTCGGTGCCATATCCGCCAAAATTCAAACCACCAACGTTGCATACGTATGATGGTAAGAGCTCGCCCAATCAGCACATCTACTATTTCCGGTCCCAGACCGGTAATGTTCTAAGCAACGACGCCATCATGGCTAGGTTGTTCATCGGCACCTTGAAAGGGGTGGCATTCGACTGGTTCCGAAGCCTTCCTCAGGGCTCTATCAATTCCTGGATCGACCTGGAAACTCGGTTCCTCTCTCGCTTCTATGAGGATGACACCGAAGTGACCATGGACAAGCTCCTTTCCACTGTGCAGAGGAAAGGCGAATCTGTCCGTGAATACATTGAGCGGTTCAGAAATCTATCTCTGATGTGCCCAGCAGGGATGCCTTTACCCATGCTTTTACAAACATGCAGACATAACTTCTCGGATCAAGTAGAAGTTCGCATGGGGGCTGTCAAGGCCCACACTTGGAAGGAACTGGTTGAACAAGCTGAGATAGCCGAAAAATCGGCTAAAAAGTTCGAGTCATCCGCCCCTAGAAGCAAATGGGGCGCGAACAACAAAGGGCGCAGCGATCTCCCGCAGTCTTCCCAAGCTAAAGGGAAGGAAATTATGTCCGTCGAGCTGACCGGGGACATGCAGTCAAAGGCCAAGAAGAGCAGCTTCAACAATCAGGAGCCAAGTTCCCTCCTAAACAGTACTCCTTCAGAGACGACCAGGTGGTCACGATATTCCATCTGCTCCACAAAGGGAATAGATGAAGTTGCCAGATGCTCGACGCCCTGATGAGATAGGGCGCACAAACGACCCTAAGTACTGCCTCTATCACAGGATGATCCACCATCCTACTGACAAGTGCTATGTTCTCAAGGATAGAATTCAAGCCTTGGTCGACGCCGGAGTCCTCACACTGAAGACGGAGCAGAAGAAAGTCACTGCCAATATGGTGACTATTGAGTTCGGCACTGCCCAGAAGGTCATGGTTCCCGACGGGACCTATTCAGCCCCGGCGCCACGGCTAGAAGTCAAGCATCCTTCAGCCATGACTCAATACAACAAGGGTCTCGTCCCTTTGACATTGGAGACAGGGGAAGTTATGTGGATACACCCTGACCTCGTCCAAGACGTACAGCGGACGTCGAAGGATTCCAGCAAAAAGGGCAAGTCCTGCAATGTCATCTCTGTCCTGCCAGATGATGGTAATCTTACTTCGGCTTCCCTCAGCGATTCAGAAGAAGAGAAGCATGCCTGTACAGCGCAGGCAGATGCGCCTCAACAGATGGGCACCCGGTCTGGAAAGTCATACCTAAGGCAGTATGACAGAACTACTGACGAGGTACATCAACAAACGGCGTCAGTACCAATGCCGACATCCACTCCAATTCCAGCCAAGGGAAAGGAAAAACCTAAGGAAGTGCGATTCGACCACGTGTTGAAGAAACCGCCAAGCCAAGGGCTAGCCACGCCCTTTCGCTTTGATATATTGGCCCACTTAGCCAATATCCCGGCTCGTATCACAATACACGAGCTTCTTCGTCTCTCTAAAGAGACAAGAGAGGCACTCAGAGATGCGCTAGCCAACTCAGAGTCCTTTCTGACATACATGCCTGAGATTCCTGGTGATGAGATGCGGCTTTCCTGCTCAGAGTGCCATCACGCACAGTCAAAGGTACCTGCCATTACCTTCACAGCGGAAGATATGCTTCTCAAAGACAACAAGCATGATCGACCTCTGTACTATACCGGGTATATCGGTTCCACATGCATTGAAAGAGTACAAGTCGATCCGGGGTCTGCACTCAGCATCATCCCCAAAAGACTCCTCTATTTCCTCGGCATACCATTGTACAGGTTGTCCGCAACCACCACTACAATATATGGTTTCAACGCCGGGAGCAGCCATCCGCTTGGAAAGATTCGGCTTCGCTGCAGAATCGGAAGCCTGAAGTCAAAAGTGACATGCTATGTCATTGACGCGGACACATCATACAACCTGCTACTGGGACGACCATGGATCCATGCCAACTGGATCGTTCCATCCACTCTCCATCAGTGCTTCAAGTATGTTGAGGATGATGCGACAGTACGAACTGTCTTCGCTGAGAAGCAGCCCTTCAAGGGGGTGGAAAACTATTTCACAGATGCTCTCCTATATCAAGAGGCTAGTGGAACGCCGGGAGAACCATTGCCAGACAGTGATGAAAGCGGCAATGAGGCGGATTCGGAATCTGAAACGGGCATGCCGGCCATTCTGATTGGCGAGCCAATTGTAGCATGCTTTAATGATCCCCGATGTAAGATCCCTTCTGATGAGGAAGGCGAATGGATAATAATGATAATATTCTTTTGATTATCCTGCGAGCATCGAGTCGATCAAATCCATTATGGATGGCTCTCTTCATATGCCCGTACATGAGTCGAGTGTGGCTAGTACATCCGTGGAAGCCATAGAAGGGGCCACGCTGGTAGTCCCTCCGTCCAAGCAAGGTCAGTCGCCGATAATCTTCGGCAAAGTTCGGCCAGGAGATCCTCAACTACAGACTCAAGCTCAGAGTCGGATGCTCCACAGTTCTTTCATTACGCGCCATCAGCGCGCCATATCATGAAGAAGATGGGTTACAACCTGAAGCAGGGAGCGGCCTAAACTTCGGAAAAAGGAAGACGCAGCTTGATGCGTAACTCCGTCCCAAGAGGGAAACCTGCAAATTACTATGATAATACGCGCAGGGGGTTGGGTTATGTTACACCCACATCATCAACAACGGTTCAGGACAAAAGCGATGGATCGATCCCATCACAGTCGGCCTCATCCTCCGAATGGGACTCTGATGTCAGCATAGGAAGAATATTCGAAAGCCTCATGACTTCAAGCAGTCAGTTGGAACCCGCAGAGGTTGCCAATGAGGAATCATGGGCCCAGCAATTAAGTCTCCAATGGGAAAAGCGGTTTGAGCTGCGCGAGCCGCCTACCGAAGACAAGGTGATCCAGGTCAACTTGGGAAGTCAGATCACCCCAAGCCTATTTTCATAAGTGAAAGCTTATCACTCATCGAAAGGAAGAACTGATAATACTCATAAAAGAGTATATAGATGTTTTCGCCTGGAGCTATGAAGACATGCCCGGACTTGATCACAGGTCGCTATGCACCGTCTAAACATCAAGCCCGACGTTAAGCCAGTCAAGCAGCAACAACGTCGGTTCCGCCCAAACATCATGGAGGCTATTGAAGCCGAAGTTCATAAGCTCATTGCTTGTGGCTTCATCCGGGAGGAACAACATCCAGATTGGGTGGCTAACATAGTCCCCGTCCTCAAGAAGAATGGGAAAATACGAATCTGCATCGACTACCGTGATCTCAATACGGCCTGTCCCAAAGATGAATTCCCATTGCCGATCACCGATGTCATGATCGACAACACATGCGGATTCGAGAGGATGTCTTTCATGGACGGCTTCTCAGGGTACAACCAGGTCAAGATGTATCCTGATGACGAGAAGCATACTTCTTTCCGAACGCCATTGGGGGTATACTGCTACACTGTAATGCCCTTCGGACTGAAGAACGCCGGAGCAACCTACCAGCGGGCAATGAGCATGATCTTCCGCGATCATCTCCGGAAGACGGTGGAGTGCTATGTTGACGACATTGCTGTCAAAAGTCGCCGCAAAGATGAACATCTTCGCGATCTAAGGACGATGTTCAATATAATGCGGGCTCATCAGTTGAAAATGAACCCGACAAATCCTTTTTAGGAGTATCCAGCGGCAAATTCCTTGGGTTCATCATCACATCAAAAGGGATCCACCTGGACCCAGACAAAGTCAAAGCCATACCAGGACATGCATCCACCGAGGAACCTCAAAGAGCTCAGAGGCTTGCAAGGCAGATTAGCCTACATCAGAAGATTCATAGCAAATCTTTCGGGCCGTTGCCAGCCATTCACCCGACTCATGAAGAAGGGTACTGCCTTCATATGGGATCAAGCTTGCCAAGAAGCTTATGAAGACATTAAGAGGTATCTCACCAAACTCCGGTCTTAGTGGCCCCTACATCAGGGAAACCATTTCTGCTTTATGTAAAAGCATTGGACTATTCCCTCGGCGCTCTCCTCGCCCAGAAGGACGACAATGGCCATGAGCAAGCCATTTATATTTGAGCAGAACTCTCATAGGAGCGGAATCTCGGTACAATCCTATTGAGAAGAGTGTTTAGCTCTCGTCTTCGCTGTCCAGAAGACTCGACATTATTTGGTTGGCCAAACCATACATGTCATCTCCAGGGTGAACCCTTTACGTCTTCTCATGACGAAGCCAGGGTCGTTGAACTCAAGATTGGCTAAATGGGCACTGCTATTGTCCCAATACGACATAACCTTTACCCCTCAAAAGGCGGTTAAAGGTCAAGCCCTTGCAGAGTTCTTGGCTGCGCATCCAGTTCCGGAACATTCAAAACTTCACGAAGACATCCCTGATGAGGTCTTCGAGTCTAATGCAACCTCAGCAGAGGAAGTGTGGCAGATGTTCTTCGACGGAGCATCGCGGATGGGCCCTAAAGGCAAGATTATTGCCGGAGTGGGGGTTGTGTTCATCTCCCCACAGGATCATATCCTTCCCAGAGCATTCTCCTTGACAGAGTCATGCTCTAACAATATAGCGGAATACAATGCTCTGCTCATCGGTCTCCAGCTCGCCCATGGAATGGGGGTACGCTATCTTGAAGTTTATGGCGATTCAAAGCTGATCATTAGCCAGGTAAAAGGCGAATATGAAGTCCGTCATGAGGACTTGGTGCCTTACTACCATACAGCCATTGAACTGGCTAGCCTATTTGAAGGCTTCTACATCGGGCATGTGTCTCGATCTCAGAATACCAAGGCGGATGCTCGCTGCATTAGCGACAACGCTAGCCTTGCCAGCCGATACCGAGTATCACCTCACAGTCGCAGCCCGGCATCTCGTATGCTCCAAGCATATGCTAAGGATCCAAGAGGTCCATAATATCTCCGTGGATCTTGAGCCGAGGGATTGGCGCTTCCCCCTCATTGACTACGCTCTGCACGGTCTGCTTCCAGATGATCCCAAAGAAGCGGCGTCCATCAGACGAAGGTCGCTCCGTTTCTACTATGATCCACTTTGAAGACACTCTACCGTCGTTCATATGACGGTGTCCTCCTCCGTTGTCTCTCCCATTCAGAGGCACAGGAAGTGCTTAAAGAAGCACATGATGGCATTTGCGGAGCTCACCAGCCGGGTCCAAAGCTTAAAGACAGGTTGCACAGACTTGGGTACTACTGGCCGACCATGATGGCCGATGCCACCCAATATGCACGAAGGTGTAAGGCGTGCCAGGTCCATGCAGACTTCATACACAACCTTCGGAGTTGCTCCACCCTACTGTTGCTTCATGGCCATTTGAAGCTTGGGGAATCGATGTCGTAGGGCCAATCAGCCCCTCTTCGGCAAGAGGTCACCGGTTTATCCTGGCAATAACCGATTACTTCTCAAAATGGGCAGAGGCCATACCGTTGGCCGAAGTCAAAACCTCCAATCTGGTTAGCTTCATCAAAAACCACGTCATCCATCGATTTGGTGTTCCCAGGCGGATCATCCACGACAATGGTCCTCAATTCATAAGCCAAGGATTCTATCGGTTCTGCGATAAATACCGAATTCAGAATGTGGCTTCAACAGCTTACAATCCTGCCGCCAATGGCTTAGCAGAAGCATTTAACAAGACAATCATCAAGCTGCTCAAGAAGTTTGTCTCCTCGAACAAGCGAGATTGGGACGAAAAGCTCGGTGAATGCCTTTGGGCCTACCGGACCACGATCCGGACACCGACACGCAATACGCCTTTCTCCCTGGTATATGGGTGCGAAGCGGTCATCCCATTGGAAATCCAGGTGCCATCATTACGGGTAGCCTTGACTACTAAGATGACATCAGAAGACAATGATCGCCTGCGTCTTCAAGAGCTCGAAGCCCTAGACGAGAAGCGGCTACAAGCTCAGCAACACATCGAGCTATATCAGGCTCGGATGTCAAAAGCCTTCAATAAAAGGTCAAGCAAAGAGTCTTCCAGAAAGGAGACCTGGTCTTAGCTGTCAGACGACCGATGATCATGACGCACAAGACCAAAGGCAAATTTCAGCCTAAATGGGAAGGACCGTTTGTGATAGAGACGGTCTATTCAAACGGAGCATACCGCCTTACGACTGCAGACGGCGACCTCCTCATGATGCCAATCAATGGCAAATTCTTAAAGAAATACTATCCTTAATCAAGGATCTTGCTCTCGATCAAGTTAACATTACACCCCTGATCGAGATCCGCGCGTCCGGAATGCGCACAAAGAGAGCCTCTCTCTTTCTCCAAGCATATCAAACCTGCTAGTAGCTGGGGGTTTGCTTAAAATCCCAAGGGACCTGCTCCCATTTGATTCCCTCTCCAAAGTCACCTACCAATTCTCATCCATAGAATGGTAGGATCACATATATATTCCGCTGTTACGTTAACATTTAACCTATGACAGCAGCCCCTCATTTCTCCTCGTGAGAACGAGATCTCCAAAGTCACTTACCAATTCTCATCCATAGAATGGTAGGACCACATATATATCTCGCTGTTACGTTAACATCAAACCTATGACAGTGATTCCCTCGTTTCTCCCCGTGAAAACGAGACTTTTCCCAAACTCCATTGCAATTTTGAGCTTGGTGGCTTCTCAACCAGTTACGTCATTGTGACCTCTGAACTGACAGATAGCCAAGCCTCATCTATCATTGAGCTTAGCACGTCTAAATTGGTCATGTCATTGCGACCTCTGAACAGCAGACAGCTAAGTCTCGATCCGAGCCCTGTTGACATTTACAAAAGACAGGTCTCGATACTCGTTGACATTTACAAAAGACGAGTATCACCTATTGATTGAAGCTTGGTGGCTTCTCAACCAGTTACGTCATTGCGACCTCTGAACTGACAGATAGCCAAGCCTCATCTATCATTGAGCTTAGTAGCGTCTAAATTGGTCATGTCATTGCGACCTCTGAAACCAGCAGACAGCTAGTCTCGACCGAGCCCTGTTGACATTTACAAAAGACAGGTCTCGATACTCGTTGACATTTACAAAAGACGAGTATCACCTATTGATTGAAGCTTGGTGGCTTCTCAACCAGTTACGTCATTGCGACCTCTGAACTGGCAGATAGCCAAGTTTCATCTATCATTGAGCTTAGTGACGTCTCAATTGGTCATGTCATTGCGACCTCTGAACCAGCAGACAGCTAAGTCTCGATCCCGAGCCCTGTGACATTTACAAAGACAGGTCTCGATACTCGTTGACATTTACAAAAGACGAGTATCACCTATTGATTGAAGCTTGGTGGCTTCTCAACCAGTTACGTCATTGCGACCTCTGAACTGGCAGATAGCCAAGTTTCATCTACCATTGAGCTTAGTGGCGTCTCAAATGAGTTATGTCATTGCGACCTCTGAACCAGCAGACAGCTAAGTCTCGATCCCGAACCCTGTTGACATTTACAAAAGACAGGTCTCGATACTCGTTGACATTTACAAAAGACGAGTATCACCTATTGATTGCAGCTTGGTGGCTTCTCAACCAGTTACGTCATTGCGACCTCTGAACCGGCAGATAGCCAAGTTTCATCTACCATTGAGCTTAGTGACGTCTCATTGGTCATGTCATTGCGACCTCTGAACCAGCAGACAGCTAAGTCTCGATCCCGAGCCCTGTTGACATTTACAAAGACAGGTCTCGATACTCGTTGACATTTACAAAAGACGAGTATCACCTATTGATTGAAGCTTGGTGGCTTCTCAACCAGTTACGTCATTGCGACCTCTGAACTGGCAGATAGCCAAGTTTCATCTACCATTGAGCCTAGTGGCGTCTCAAATTGGTCATGTCATTGCGACCCCTGAACCAGCTGACAGCTAAGTCTCAATCTCGATGCTTGCTGACATTTACAAAAGGCAAGTATCTCCCTTCCTTTAAGCCCCCAAAGGGCTAACCTCGAGACTGGCAACGTCCCATTCGGTTATGTTACTGCAACCTCTGAACCAACAGACAGTCATGTCTCATTATCTAAGCAACAGACGACAAAAGAAAAATTTTCTATTAAATCCAAAAGGATGGGATACATGGAGGAGCCTATAGGCGTACATGATAAGATCGGATCCGATCTCCGAGAGAAGCTAGCCGCGTCCTCCTGTCATCTTCAGCCTGGGCCAGCGCCTGTGATCTTAGCTCTGCCTCATCGAAGTCCACCGCCTGAGCCAGACGAGCCTCGGTCTCCGCCAAAGTCGCCCTCTGTGATGACTTCCGCTCCGCCAGTTCCTCACTTCGAGCCCTGAGCTGCTTAAGCCGCGCAGACTCTTCATGACACATCTGTGTAGCCTTCGACAAGAGGAGATTTGCCTTTCGGATCATCTCTTCAGCCCTCTTGATCTTATCTTCAGCGTCAAAAAGAGCACTGTTGGAAGCATCAATTGCACTCCCAACCTCTGCTTCCTCTGCCTCCAAGGACCTCAAGTCGGAGGAGATAGCCTCAACAGCCTCTTGGGCAGCGAGCTGAGCCTCGCGCTTCTGGGCGACAAGACGTGCGAGCCGTTCATCAGCCAAAGACGCTGCGTCGGAACGATAGAAATGGCGCCATTCCTCCACGTCCTTCTCAAGGTCATCTACCAGGAGCTCCAGAGCAGTAGCTTGATGGTACCCCTCAAAGTCCCGGATACACTCAATGCCACGGGAGAGAACCATCTTCAGCTTCGAAAATGGCACAGGCGAGCCCTTCAAGACTAGACCGATAGTCTGCTCCAAACTATTATAGAAGCTGTCGACCAGATTACCGATAAAGTCATTCTCAGCTTCATCAACCCTTGAGACAACCTCGGAGCAATCTACCAACCTAGTCGACACCACGCGGAAGAAGAAGCGGGAACATCGACAGCAGCAGGGCAAGCCAAGGTGACCTCGGCGGAGTCCTCAGCGACACCAGCACGCCAGCCACCGCGGAGGTAGGACTGGCAACCACCTCCTGAGCAGCAGGCTCAACTACCAGCGTCGGGGAGGTAGGGCTCACAATCACCCTCAATGCCGTATTCGGCAAGACAGTCTGCACCCCACTCGTTGATATGACTGGAAGTGGGGGTACCTCCGGGACTGCCGCCTCTTCAACCTCAGGGCCCTCCGCTGATTTGGGCTGATAAAAAGGCAGGTCGCCATACAGCGCGTCTAATACAGCTGCGTCTTCCCGGTCGAAGCACTCATATCGCCCTTTGACCCTTCAGAAAACCCTCCGCTTCTTCGAAGCTGATGCACCTTGGGGACGAATACCTGCAACAAAACCAAGGTCAAAAAGGGGGACGCACAAATAGGCGAGGACCAAGAGATCTTAGTCTTACCGAAGGCCGATGTCACCTCGTCAGCCGCATCAGAATCCAAGGGTCCCATCGGAAAGTTCTTACCAGACTCAACGCGGATAGCCGGCCCACTCGCCGATTCCTCCGCAGACCACCCGGCAGAGCTGGATGCCATAAGACTTCCTCTAGAAGCCTCGGCGCCCGAAGGGCCAATATCGGCCGGCATGATCCCCAGACTCCTCCTAGCGAGCAAAGGAACCAGCTGCACTTCCATAAGTAAACAGGGGATCGTAGTGCTCCCCTTGCCCTCCAATTGCCTCAGCTCCTGCAACAAAAAGCAAATGATGGGTATTTAAAGTGCGCTGAAGGCATATTAGATGGAGCCAATCTTACCAGTAGTCGGTTCAGCAACCGACGGCTCAGCCACTAATGGAGCAGCAGAAGGAGGCGCAGTAGAGGGTTCGCCCTCTACCATAATTGTAGGAGCATGACGACGGGGCCTCTTCGCCGACGACTTCCTACGGATCCACTCCCACGCTTCCTTTTGAAGTGGACCTCAGAGTCCTCTTCTCCACTTCTTCCACATGCTGTGAGGGAGCTGCTCCCACTACACCAGACCCGGCTTCACGAGCACCAGCTTCGTGGGCATCAGCCCTTGTCTCTGCCTCAAAGCGAGGGCTCCCCGCATCAGAAGCCTCGCTGTCATCTATAGCGATGAACTCCTCTATGCCAGGAACACGGACTCGTTTGCCCTCCATCTTATCAGAAGCCTTCTGCCTCATCCGATGAGAAATTAACCTCACACCCGAACGGTTGACGTTAAACCTAGCAGGTGTAGAGTTCGAAGCCGCATACCATTGGCAGAAACACAGGGTCGTCCATAGGCCGGGATCCCTCAACGGCGTGCGTAGCCACGCTCCAGTGTCATCCGCGGTAAAGAACCGCCAAGCACGAGCCCCATCAATGAGGCTCCCCATGAAAGCCAGGTCCGGATTGGGGTTGCCCACATACAACTGGTCATACCCAAATTGGCGGGCAAATCGGCTAGGACGTAGGGCTCCAGGTAGCAGGTATCCCCACTCCTGTACAACAAATGCGAGGGCCGGATACAGACCAGCCACTCGAAAACACCCCGACTCATGGGAGACCGACCTGACTCCACATCATGGAATTCCTCGTTATATCCTGCACCCCGCAGGCGAGGAAAACAACGGAACAGGCTATAGGCGTCATAACGACGCACTAACTTACGGGCCTCGGCCACATAAGTTTTCTGCCACGAACAGCCTTCAAAACGACGGAGAAGCGCCGTTTGAACACCCGGCGGAGGGTCCTCCCCAGCTCCAATTAAAGTAGGGCAGTGCAAGGCGAACCACGCCATCAAGTAGGTGTACGGTAAACCTACCCTAGGATTGGGTCCGTCGCAAGGCAGGACGACACCCTTCCCCCGCCTTGACGCCATCGGCCTGCAGAAAGCCTCCGTCAGAACACGAAGGCCCCTCTGAATACAACACACCATGGCCGGGAGAAGACCCAGACGGTGGCCATGGACCAAGCGAACGGCAGGCAGCAGCACATTCGGGTGAACAATGTCACCCGAAGAAGAAGGCACGACACACTTCTTTAACCAGATGGCAAAGAAGCCAGCCAGCAACGCCTTGCGAGACATAGGCCGACGGGCCTGATGGTGAAAGCTCCGAAGAACATCACCCTTCTCGAAAGGACCATCATCTTCTGTCACGACGATGTCCTTTTCAGCATGCACCTCCATCCTTGCCAAGATGTCCTCTTCAGCAACTCCGCAATGAGCTGCCTCGGGCGCACTAGTCATGTCCGGGAACAAGTAGTTCCCCCAGCTCTTCAAGCTCTTCGAGCTACCCTTGCCACCAGTGTGGATGCTGGAACAAATGTGCAGGTGGCACATCAATTCCCGATATGTCTCAAGCAAAGCAGGCTCTTGCTTCTCCAAGAGAGCCAACTCCGCCTCACACGGAAAATACTCTTCATATGAAAGAGACCCGAAGGGCAAAGCAGAGATCTCTCGCATCTCATGCAGGGCCATGCCCAATTCACCAACCGGGGTGAAGAAAGTCCCGAGGCTGGGCAGTACAACTCAAGGATGGCGTAGAAGCACGCCACTTCATCTCAATGCCGTAGCAGGTCGCCCTGACGGCCTCATAGAGGTTCAACCTCTCTAATTCCCCCTCAAAATGATTGAGGATATAATTGGTCAACTCCGCCCACCATGACCTAGGAGGGTGGACCCAACCAGGAGCCCTGAAATCTGTGGCGGGGTAGTTTCCCTCAGCCTCGCAGAACTGAGTACCGAAGGTCGGCGCCGCAGCTGGATTCTCTCCTACTGGAAGGTCCCGCAACACCTTCCCAGGGTATAGCCCTATTATGCTACGAGGAGGGCCCGCCCTCGAATAGCCGGTCTGGAATGTCAAACCTCCCGACACTTATAGACTCGGCATTTAGGCTCACGCCCCACGCCATCTTCCGAGCCTGAGTCACGCTCGCGAAGGAAGACAAAGCGAAATGCCGCTTAGTAGACGGGAGATAGAATCTCTCGCCATCCAACTGGAAGATCCACTGGCCTTCGCCGGCCTGCAGCTGGCGATTGGGATCAGGTGCAGCATCCCCGAACATGAAGTCAGGCTTTTTGTAAGCCTGACGGTCGATATCTTCAAACGAAGCCGTAGTCAGGATGCTCCGCATGGCCTGCGGGCCACCGCTCTGAATGAGCGTATCCCGTACAAGGGGGCTCGGCTCACTGAACAAGGAAGCCTGCCCGATGAACTGCAAGCTGATGCTCCCTGCTCGACTGATTACGCCAAATAGACTGTTCTGGAGGCCGGAGGCGTAATGTACTGCAAAAAAAAAAAAAAAAAAATGAACTATGATTAGTTCATCAATCAAATGGACGCGAAGACATAAAAATTCGCTAAGGCATAGCCTCGCCCAGTAAGCAGGAACAGCGGGATAATAGCTTTGATAAAAAGCTTCGCTTCACAGATAAGACTGCATCTTTGCAGGAACTGGCATAGCCCTAAGGGCTGACGTCATCAAAAGGACTTCATGACCAACAGTCGTCCTTCGTGGCCACGACTGAAGGCACACGACCCATATCCTGTTCCTCAACAGGATGAAAACTGCCCCAAGCAATGGCTTCCTATGGAAGCCCAAGGGAAGAACTGTTCAGTTCTTACTTCCCTGGTGCAAGTAAAATAGGGAAGTTAAGGGAAACGAGTTCCCTGATAAGGACAGATCATATTCGATCGTCCTAATAGCCGAGTATCGACTCCAAATGATGAAGACCACTCTCTAATCAATTGGAGAGTCTCTTACCAGCGATTGGTCGCTCAATGAACGGAGGAGGAGGACCCTCCGCTGCAGAAGTCGCTGCTTCCTTTCCCGCTCGTCTCTTGGGCGCCATTGAAGGAATGCAAGAGTGCTCAAAGTACTCTGAAGCAAAGGAGGAAGAAGAAGAGGAAGAGATAGAAAGTTCTCTAAAAATAAAAGGAGATCTTCCCATATTCAGCCCAATCGGGCTTTTATAGGCCAATCAGCGCCTAAATCAAGGCCTCGAAAAAGGGCACATGCCGCCGTTTCGAATTAATTCGAAACAGTGCCCAAAGCGCCTAAGGCGCTTTTCCCAAAGTGCGACGGTTCAACCCCACTAAAGGGTTAACTCCGCGCAGGAGCAAAGTGCGGGCTTCGCACAAACCTTCAAAGACTTCGCCAGGAGGTCTACCTTAGCCCGCCAAAGAGGCTGCTGTTTGCGGGACATGCCGGTCTCGCGAAGATCATTCGAAGAAAGGACAATGTCCTAACTCTGCATACAGTTCAGCCCAGCTATGGCCAGATTCTCAGTGAAAGCAAGCAAATCAGATGATCAGACAATGAACTTTCATTGATTCAAAAGCAAGGGTACATTGATATTACATCGAAGTTGTGTTTCATACAACACACTCAGTTGCCCAACAAAGATCTTTTGAGGCATACAAGCGGTTTTATCTGCTACCAAGCCAGATCAACGGGACAGGAAAGGCTTCCTCCTGCACAAGGCCGTAATCCTTCGCACATGAGCAGAGGGGTCGCGAGGACACGGTCATTTTTCTCCACAAAATGGCAGATCTTACCAGGCCATTTTTGTTGAAGCCTGGCAATAAAAGCTTATCGCCGCCAACACATCAGATCACCTATAATGGGAACTAGTTTTGATGCTAGTGATCTGCGGGTGTGAGGCCCACTCCCATGAAGTGGATCGTCCCCGACGAAGGCCACCAAAGTTGAAAGTCGGCAGCCAGCCTCACCTCAGATCGAATCATCTCAGATAAGAGGCTGCCAACAGCCCCTGGGACGCGCATCCGCTGCCCCGAATTGTTCCTCCTGCTTAAAAGTAAAGCTTCAACCGGGAAGCATAAGGCAATTTTATGGCTTCTTCCATCAAGTCACCAGACTGACAAGCATAGCTTGCTGCAAGGCAAATTGAAGCAAGTTAGCAGTTAAGCACAGAAAGAGCTGCAAAAACATTAAGTCAGATTCTTCAGCGGCAAAGCAATCCGACTTCAGCAGAGGACAAGTTCCACCTGCACAGCAACCATGGGCTGGCTCAGCAAACGCCAAGTCCTAGCCTCGCCTATACGGCAAAGTCAGACTGATCTTGTGAAGAACAGTCTCAACCTCGCCAATATGGCAAGACTGGCTCAACTATTGAAGAAGCCAAGTCCCAAGTCCTGCCTGCGCAGCGGACTTAACAAGCAATGGTCTTTCTGATCAAATCAAGATGATGGTTTCGCAGAAAGCCGTGATGAGATCCTTCTCTGCAACAGCCAATTGCAAGATGAAGAACAAGGGAAGCTAATCTCTGAAGCGAGCTGCCAAAGCTAAGTCAAGGGAGATGAGTTCCCTAAAAAGCGGTGAAGTCTTTGAATGATCAAGACTTACTGGTCCTTGGCCGGTTAGACAACCAGGGTGGGCTTTCCCACTAATTCTGAGATCTGAGTATCTCTCACAACCAAGAGAAGGGAAGAAGAAAGGCAAGGCACTTCTCTTCAGAGGACCTCAAGTGTCCTATTTATAGGCCCCATGGCCTGAGCACAACCACCTCAAGCGTGGAAGCACGAGCGCACTTAAGGCATTGATTGCGCCTTGATGACAGGGACGGTTCCATTGGAACCGTACAAGGGAAGAAAACGTCTCCCTCATAAAAGGCACTTATGGCGCCTTGAATAAAGGGAATATCCTCCCTTGGAAACGTGCAAATCGGAGAACATCTCTCTCGATTGGCGCGAAAGAAGGAATGATCCTCCTCGTAACCGCCCCACGGCAGTTGGCTTTGAAAAAGCAACAGGAGTTCCACAGCGAACTTATTTCTTGAAAGCCCAGATACGGAGCTACCCCGACGCGAAGCTACTCGCGAACCAGTGCAATTCCTCGGCGAATTCATCCAAAGCAGGATTGAAGGCGAAGCTGAACTCAACCATCATGGCGACGTTCATACTCCACACCACCATCACAGCAGTTCAAAGTATTTCAAAGTCTGGGCTATTGCAGACTTTCGAAAACTTTGAAGGGGGTCTTGTTGACACTTAAAAAAGACAAGATTCTCATTGGTCCGAACGATGTCTAAACTTGTTGACATTTACAAAAGACAAGGGACAGACGAGCTGAAGACCAGTTTTTCACCCACCTCCAAGGGACAAGGGAGCGGTTTGGACTCCACTGATCCAGCAAGCAGAACAGTGAACCCGGATTGTTTCTAAACAGACCTCAGCAGGTCTAAGATGCTAGCATTTAGCATTACATTAGCCCAAGGAGATAGCCTCGATTGAGAGGCTAGCATCATCCAACTTCGCCAGGAAGCTAACTGACAGCTTCGCCGAAAAGCCTCTTTTCGGACTTCGTCAGGAATTGCCTCTAGCTCCGCTATGAGCTTCAAAGCGGTAGCTCCGCCATCAGCCTGCTATGGTCAACCTTTGACTAATCAAATCTCCTGATAAGATCGGATTCAATCTAATCAAATCCAATCAGGATTCAAATATGGCAGGTGATTGCCACAATCTCTTGACTCTCTTGAAACGAGTAAGTGGATCAAGGAGAATCAATCAACGATATGGAAAGGATCATAACACATCGGAAAGATCAACCGACTTGCCATTTTCTAGCTCCGCGGAAGCTATTATAGCCTCGCAGCAAGGCTACTTTCCAGATTCAAACAGATTCGGTTCAATCTGTTTCTATATCTTCAAAGGGGACGATTATACCCTTACTTTCCCTATAAATAGCCCGTCAGGGGCACAAGAGAGAGGATGGCACAGGAGAGAGAAGACTCCACAAGCAGAGACTTCTTCATAACGCATCGTGCGTTCTCTAATTCAGAGACCTTCCAAGAGAAATACTTCTCTTTTCAGGGTGGTGATACCCTAACAACCTCTTTTCCTCAAGGAATCTCCGGAACCAGGCGAGAAGGAATTCCTCACAGAAGTGGTTTTGAGAAGTAGTCAGAGGGTTCTACCAATCCTCTATTCTCTGATTCCCGAAACCAGGCGAGAAGGGAATCTCATCGCTCGCATCGTCAAAGGGACAAAGTGGTCGCGCGCTGACCAGACTCCTATCGGCACATTTTCCCAGAATCTCTGAGGAGATCTACTTGTAATCTTTTTAAGAATACTTGTAATTTAGCTCCTCAAACTTTTTATTTGTAAGTTTTCCCCCTTTGCAACATAATGGAAA
>JAVJIF010009218.1:0-90388 GCA_038442645.1 Agave tequilana | reverse complement strand
AAGTTAGAAGGAGCTCCAGAAAGAGTTTATGAAGGATGAAGGGTAAGAGTTGCACTCCAGTCATTTCAGCTGTGAAGGCCACTAAGCTATTAAGGCAAGGATTCAAGGATTTCTGGTGACTGTTATAAGTGAAGACAAGGTATGAAAGTTGAAAACATTGAAGTTGTGAAGGAATATCCTGATGTATTTCCGGAAGATCTACCCGGTTTGCCCCCAGATAGGGAAGTAGATTTTTCCATAATCTTCTACCAGGGACAAGTCCCATATCCAAGGCATCCTATAGGATGGCCCCCGCAGAAATAAAAGAATTGAAGGATAGCTGCAAGAGCTACTAAGTCTGGGATTTATTCGGCCAAGTGTATCACCTTGGGGTGCTCCTGTATTATTTGTTAAGAAGAAAATGGGAGCATGAGGCTGTGTATAGACTACCGTGAGTTGAACAAGGTCACTATCAAGAATCGGTATCCACTGCCAAGTATTGATGATCTTTTTGACCAACTTCAGGGTGCCAGTATATTTTCTAAAATAGATCTGAGATCTGGATATCATCAATTAAAAATTAAACCGGAGGATGTTTCTAAGACAGCCTTTCGGACTAGGTATGGTCACTATGAATTCTTAGTGATGCCATTTGGGTTGACTAATGCTCCGGCAGCATTTTATGGATCTGATGAATAGGATCTTCCAACCATATCTAGATCAATTTTGTGGTGGTCTTTATAGATGACATTCTAATCTACTCTAAAAGCAAAGAAGAGCATGAAAGTCATTTAAGGCTAGTGTACAATTATTGAGAGAGAATCAACTTTATGCAAACTTAAAAAGTATGATTCTGGCTGGATAAAGTTGGATTTTGGGTCACATCATAAGTAAGGAGGAGGAATATCGTGGATCCTGCTAAGATTGAAGCAATTAAGGAATGCCTCGACCTACCAATGTCACTGAGGTGCGGAGTTTTCTGGACTTGGGCTGGGTATTACGGAGGTTTGTGAGGGATTCTCCAAAATAGCACACATTGTCACAATTAACCAAGAAGGGACTCAAATTCCATTGGGAGATAATCAGGAAAAGAAGTTTTCAGGAGTAAAGGATAACTAACATCAGCCCCACTACAGTCCCCCTCTGGCCATGCCTCTCTGAACTGAAGACTATGTTATTTACAGTGATGCGTCAAAATCAGGACTAGGGTGTGTGTTGATGCAACATGGTAGGGTAATTGCATATGCTTCTAGACACACTAAGGAACCATGAAAAGAATTATCCTACACATGATCTTGAGCTAGCTGCAATCATCTTTGCCTTGAAATATGGCGACACTACCTTTATGGAGTCTCATGTGACATATATACAGATCATAAGAGTCTAAAGTATATCTTTACCCAAAGGAGCTGATATGCGACAAGAAGATGGTTGGAGTTAATGAAGACTACGACTTGGCTATTCATTACCACCCCGGAAAGGCCAATGTTGTAGCAGATGCCCTTAGTAGGAGTCGGGAGGATCTGTAGCAGTGTTACTAACACAAGGAATGATTTATTAAAGGACATAGAGCGGCTGAAATTGGAAATCTTGGTGAAGGAAACTCGAGAAGGAGTGGTACAAGTAAGTCAAGTTAGCATTGATTTTGACCTCCACAATGAGATAAAGGAAGCTCAGCTAAAGATGATCAAGTAAATAGAATTGTGGAAGGAGTACAAAAGGTGAAACTCAAGATTATTCCATTGTTAAGGACTTGTTAAGAAAAGGATGCTGAATCTATATACCCTCAGATTTTAAGCTCAAAGAGCGAATTATGACTGAAGCATTGTACTCCTTACACTGCACATCCGGAGCAACTAAGATGTATCAAGATCTAAGATCAAATTTTTGGTGGGAAGGAATGAAGAAGGATATAGCTAAATTTGTACAAAGATGCCTGATATGCCAACAAGTCAAAGCAGAACACAAAAACCCCCGGGACTTCTTATGCCATTGCAAATTCCTGAATGGAAGTGGAGCAACATTACTATGGATTTTGTTACAGGACTTCCCAATCCCCTCAAGGTTGCGATGCCATATGGGTAATAGTGGACCGACTCACAAAGTCTGCCCATTTCTTACCCATTCGAATAAACTATTCAATGGACAGATTGGCCCAAATCTACCTCCGAGAAATAATCAGAATTCACGGAGTCCTGAGACTATTGTGTCAGATCGGACCCCCGATTCCAGTCAAGACTATGGATCAGCCTATCCCAAGCTTTAGGCACTAAACTACATCCAAGTACAGCTGCTCATCCGCAAACCGACGGACAATCGAAAGAACTATACAAATACTGGAGGATATGCTGAGAGCATGTGTATTGGATTTCGGAGGTAATTGGGAAAAATACCTACCATTGGCAGAATTTGCATATAACAATAGTTATCAATCTACTATTGGAATGCCGCCATTTGAAGCCTTGTACGGCAGGAAGTGTAGATCTCCGATTTGTTGGGAGGAGATAGGAGACCGAACCTTATTCGGAGCAGATATGTAATGGATACAACAGAGAAGATTCGAATAATTAGGAAGAGGATGAAGGCAGCCCAAAGTAGACAAAGACATATCGCAGATCGGCGCCGGAGACCCCTGGAATTTACTGTAGGCGACAAATTTTTCTTGAAGACATCACCAATGAAAGGAATGATACGGGTTAGTAAACGGAATAAGTTAAACCCCCGTTTCATCGGTCCTTTTGAGATATTGGAAAGAATTGGACCTCTGGCCTACAGGTTAGCATTACCACCAGAAATGGAGAAGATGCATAATGTATTTCATGTATCACAATTAAGGAAATACATACCAGATCCCAGTCATGTTCTTAGTTACTCTCCACTTCAACTCCAAGAAGATTTATCATATACGGTGGAACCAGTGCAAATCTTGGACCGTAAAGAGAAGGTTTTGCGGAACAAAACCATTCCGTTAGTAAAGGTATTATGGAGAAGCCAGGAAATCGAAGAGACTACCTGGGAACCAGAGGAGGAGATGCGATCTACCTACCCACACCTTTTCCAAGGTACGTCAAGCTTCGGGGTCGAAGCTTCCTAAGGGGGGTAGAAATGTAACAGCCTATTTTTAGTACTTGTTATTTATTAATTTATTATTCCCCCATAATTTTAAGCATCGGTTAGTAAAGGAATTTTATAATTCCTCATTCTTAAATTAATACCAATAATAATGAAGTTAACCAAAGAATTTATATTTTATTGTATGAGTTATTTTTATTATTTTGGTTTATGGCATAAATTAGAATATATAGAAAATATATAAGTATTTTGTACCAGCATTTATGACATTTTAGAGTATATGGAAATATATCTTTGATATTTCAATTTTAGGTATATCCTATAGTATTCTCAATTAGGAAATACCTAAACAAATACTAGGTATTTGTATTTAGAATATTTTAATTGCATATGTGAGTGGATGTGTTAGGTTTGCATGAGGGGGTGAGGTGTAAGGCTAGGATCAATTTGATCCTAGCCTTGGCCAAGTGGCAAGTTGAGAGGGGAAGTGTGTTTGCATTAATCAAAGTTTTGGGGGGGGGCCTTTTTGCATAATGATCTCAACCTTACGTTGAGATCTGAGAAGAGGAGTTCCTTCTTCTCTGTAAAAATTTCTGAAGCCCTAAAAATTCCCACAAGTTCTTCCCTATTTTCCCTAATCTCTCTCAATAATCTCTCACCAACCAACACCCTCTCTCCCTCTCTCACTCTCTCTCTCTCTCTCTCTCTCTCTCTTGCGCCCAGCCGAAGCTGGGAAGATCGCCGCGCCGCGCGCCACCAGCCCAGGCCGCGCACAGCCGCGGGTGGCCGCGCGCAGCCGCGTGGGGGCGGCGGCGGGAGGCGCGAGGGTCGGATTGGGGAAAGGGGGGGCTCTAGCTAACAAGGAAGTGTAAAAGTTCAGTTTTTGGGGATTTTCAGAAGCCCTAATTCTGAAAATTCAGCCCCTAAAACCCTCAAATTTTCTGAAGTTATTTGGGGTTAAAGGTAAGATTTTTACTCTACAAATTTCATCCTCCTTATGAATTATTTTCTAACCAAAATTTACCATTGTTCCTCTTTTGCTAGGGTTTTAGTAGAGAAGGATTGATCAAATCATAGCGAGAATCCATACATCAAGGTGAGTAAATTACATACTCACTTCACATACCTTATGTATGAGTCTTAATTCAAAGAAATGGATGTATGAGATTAAAAGAGAAAATTCAGGAAGTGTACTAGAATAGGGCAAGGTATTATGCATAATAATAATTCATAGAATTGATAATATGCTTATTCTCTTTTCATTGAAGGGGTTATATAAATTTTTGTGTTATGTATTATAACAATTGAGCGAAGTAGTATTGATAAAATAAATGGTGATGGGTGTTTGCTAGAACGTAAGAGAGTTTTAGAAGTCATGTTATATGTTATGTTTATGTCACGTTAAGTCACTAATCATGTTACTTGCTCAGTTCGCATAAATTCTAGTTATATGAATTATGATGGCTTTAATAATAGATTAGCATGTTATGTATATAGTACATGTGCATATGTTGATTCGGTGATCGCTATCAAACATAACAATTGAGTAACTTTTGTAATAGTATAAATTGATAAAATATGTGTGGTGTAGATTGTAGTACTATACTTGGTATGTTAAATGTCTATGTTTGTCATGTATTAGGAGGAAGGGCCGGGCGGGAGCCGGTAGGAGGGGGGAACGGTGAGTAATGTAGTGTACATTTGTTTACAACTACTAGGAGGAAGGGGCCGGGCGGGAGCCGGTAGTGGAAGAAGACGGGGTTCATGGGAATCACACTTTAATATTATATGAATATGTATGCTCATTTCTTATACTACATAAATGAGTCATTCTTATACTCCAAGGAGGAAGGGGCCGGGCGGGAGCCGGTAGGTGAAAGAAGACGGGGTTTGGAAAATGGTACCCTATAATTAGGGTGATGTGTGATTGTGCTCTAGTAAGTAACAAGATATTATGTTATCGATAATTGTTTGGAAAGTAATAATTGATAGTCAATGTTTGAGCAAGGTAAGAATTGGTGTCTAGAAACTTGCTTGAGAGGGATCAAGTATTGATCTCGTTTTAGTACACTATGGGAAGGAACTTTTATTTATAAAGAAAGCCTAATAACTAAGACTTGTAAAAAAAAATTAAATTGAATCGGGTGGCATTTCCATTCATGTAAGGTTCCTCTTAGATTTCATAAAGTATGTTGTTGTATTATGTCATGTTGTTTTCATTTATAAAGTGATTATGAAATTTACTCGCTGAGCCGTCGAGCTCATTCCTTTCATTTTCTTCTCTTTCAGGTTGGATAAAGGTAAGGACATAATGTAGCACGGATTAGTCATGAGCTGGATGTCTTATGTTTCATAAACACTTATTTTGTTCACTATGTACACGTAATTATGTTTTATGTTAGCATTACCTAGTTGAGGGTACTATAATGCTACTATCATATGTAAATTTTTGTAATAATTTAATTAGAACTTGTGTACTGGGGAGGTTGGTGAAGTGAAGTTTTGTGATCATGTTGATAGAAGTTTGTGGACTATGGATGTCTTGATGGTTATGCAGGATGAATGCATGGCATAAGTATTCTTTGGAGATATTCTTTATTTTGTGATAAGTAGGTCTTGTGACCGAAATGCTTTATGGATATAAGTAGGCCTTGAAGCCGAAATCCATATTTCTGTATATGGAAAAAGTTAAAATATTAGAGGAGATGCTGCTGAAATTTTCTAGATTTTGGAATTAACGAAAGTAGTTAGGAAAATACGTGTTTTGGTTCTAATCTTGCTTATTAGAAGCTGGGACCGTTTCAACAATACTCCTAATCACACAGTGATTTAGATCTCATAGGGAAAAGATTAAGATTTTCACAAGAAAATAGTATAATTCATTGAATTCATGAACTATTTTCAAGAATTTCATCAAAACAAAATTGAATTAAGGAAACTCCCTCACCTTTAGTAACGTTGTCCCTCCACACTAGCTGCTGCCATGTACCGCCCGCCGCACCTCCGCGTCGTCCGCTTTGCCCCGCAGGCAACAGCCGCTGCTGGTTGCGGCGTGTAGAAGCAACGACAGCAGCACCACTGTTGGCTGCTAGGTGCACCACCAGCAGCCGGCTGCTACTGCGTGCAGCACAGCTGGCGACAGCAGCAGCCACTATTGGCTACTGCCAGCCCTCCTCTAGCCTGTGCCGCGACTAGATCCAAGGGGGGAGAGGGTTAGGGTATTAAATCAGGATTTTAAAAAAAATCGGGTGTTACACTCGGGATGATGCCGGACCAACGCTGGAGGGGATGCCGGCCAAGGTGCTGCCGGGTGCAACCAGGAGAGGAAGTAGGGACTTGCGCAGGGCCATGCTACTCACGTGCAGGTTGCGTCTCACATGCAGGTTGCGTTGGGAAAAAGAGAAATAGTGTGAGAGAGAGAGCGGGAGAGTGAAAGTAATATATGTGTGAGATAGAGGGGGAGAGTGTGTGCGGGTGAAAGGGTGAGCGGGGAGATGGAGAACGTGAGAAAGAGATGGAGGGAAATGCGTGTGAAGTGGGTGCAATAGGGGAAAGTGGGAAAAGAGGTGAAGATGTGGGTGAAAATGGGGGGAAGGGTGAAGTTCAAAGGGTTAAATATTTTGTGTGGTAACATTATTACCACACGCCAATGTAGCCATGCAGCGGAGGCTTTGGAGTTGGTGGATGGAGTCACGGGTTCAAACTGTGAACAATACAATAAAAGGGGTTTTATTTTTTATTTTTATTTAATTGCATTTTTTTAATATAAATCAATAATTAATCATTTGTTTATTGGATTAAACTCCTATTAATTCAGAAAAATCGTCAAAAATTCGCAAAAATAGAAAATGTCATCCTGAACATTGTTATGAAGTCGGATCCCCGAAATTTATCCTTAATTGCTAATTAAAAATCTCGGAGTCAATCTGTGATACCGGTCGATTCCGAATTGAGATTCTTCTCCAGTAATTCTTAAATTTCAAAAAATTTTAAAAAATTCAAATATTGGGAAATAATATCTTGAGCTGAAATGGCCTCAATCCAGCTAACAGGATGGTTAAATTGGGTATCATATATCAGTATTGACACACGTACAATGGGACCGAGGGTTACAACCATTTTCTCACTTTCATGATGCTACAATTAATTTTACGATCATATAAATTTCACTTGTAATAAGTTTTAGCTCAAAAGGTTAATTTTGATGTCATGTAAATCCCACGTGCAGTCTAATTACAGTCTTAAAATATTATTTCAGAATTAATTTTAATTTAATATTATTTTATGGTCAACTTCGTGGTCACTTTTTCACTTCCACATCCAAATTACTAACTAAACACCAGAAAACACAATATACTTTCCACTTACACTTTCACATTACAACCAACACCGAAAATGAAAATTGTACAAATCTCAATTTTTTACTACACTTTCACATTTCTCATCCTTATTTCCCACTTATACCTTTTCCTTCCGCTTCTATCAAACCAAACAGGTTCCAAGGCTATTCGATCAGGTTTCTCTGAGAAAATTGGATGGTGGGCTCCACGCCATCAGTTTTCCACCCATTTTCAGTATTTTTACAGAGAAAGAGAAATTGGAATTTTGTTGATGTTTTATCGACGTCAGCGCCACTTTTCTTGTTTTCTGAAAATTGCAAACAAATAGAATTTTGAATCTTAAGGGAAAACTGACAGTGAGCCCCACTATATCACCTTTTCCAACCCATTTTTTGGGTTCCAAATTGACAGTGATAATTTTAATTTGTTCATTCAAAGAATGCAAGAGTAATAAACTCACTTTTTAACAGAGTAATATAGTCATATAATCTACATTAAAATATTCAAAACCGACCGAAGAGAGGTTTTCTCCCGTGACTCTTTCACAAATTTTGTCCGTCTGTTCGTACATCTGTCTCCCCTATCTCTTTCGCTCTCTGCCTCTCCCTCACTCTTCTCCTCCCTCCCGTCTCTCTGGCTCTCCTCTCTTCCCCTCTTTCCCTCTTCCCCCTCTCCCTTTTTAGCTCTCCTCCCCCTCTCCCCTTCGCTCTTCCTTTCCTCCCTCCACTCCCCGTCTTTTTCTCTTCCTCTCATCGTCGCCGTCGGTCGATTTCCCATCGCCCGATGGTGATATACTTGTTATTATATTTTTTTTAAGCCCGATGTGTTTTTGTACGTGCCAGAGAACTAGTATTATCAAAACTGACCGAAGGGAGGTTCTTCCGTGACTCCTTCACAAATTTTTCCCATCCATCCGTCCCTTACTTTTCGCCTCTCCCTCTTCCCCTTCCTTTCTTTTTGCCTTTCTATCTCTTTCCCTCTCCTCACTCTGCCTCCCCTCTTCCCTTCTCCCTATCTCTCCCCCTTTCTCGCTCTCCTCCTCTTCTCTCTGTCCTCCCTTCTCCCTCTCCCTCTCACAATCATCGCCACCGTCGGTCGATTTCTCAACGACTGATGGCAGTATACTAACCAACTGAGCGAAGCGAGGTTTCTCCTGTGACTTCTTCTACGACTTTGTCTGTCTATTCCTTATAGACAGAGCCGGAGAGAAAGTCAGAGCGAGGCCCTCCCTCTCTCCCAGCGTCCCTCCCCTCTCCCTTCTTCCCTTCCCTCCCCCTTCCCCTCTCTCCTATCTTCCCTTCCCTCCCCCTCTTTCTCCTTTCTCTCTTCCCTCTCTCTCCTCTTCGCCGCTCGATTTCACCGCTAAGCGGTCATCAAGTCAAAACCGAGCGAAGGGAGGTTTTCTCCTATTCGTCCGTCCATCTGTCCGTTTTCATCAGTGAGAGAGAGAGAGAGAGAGAGCTCCTTCTCCCGTCAGTCTCCTCCTCCTCTCTCCCTTCAACCGCTCCTCTCCCGCCAGCCTCCTCCTCCTCCTCTCCTGTCGCCGTCGTCTCTCTCCCGTCGTTGCTCGGTTTCCCACTGTCGAGGTATACTGGTCAAAACTGACGAGACGTTTTCTCCCGTGACTCATATAGAAACTTTGTCTATTTCGTCCGTCTGTCCGTCCGCCTTCATCCGAGAGAGAGAGAGAACAACATCGACCTCCTCCTTCTTCCTCTCTCAGCTCCTCCCTCCCTCCTCCTTCTCCTCCTCCTCCTCCTGATCGATTGGTCAATTTTTCACCGATAATGATAATATACTAATATGTTTACACCCGAGTCACTCCCCCAAGCGGGTATCCGGGATACAATCGTCGGGATCCAAACCCAATTAGGAAAAAAACAGAGGAAAAGTAATCAAATGAAATATAACATCTCTTTCCTAAATTCATTCCCAAACTTCGAAGCAGAGAAGCGAGGGGGGAGACACAAAGCACAGACGAATATAATGGAGCTCGCCTTCCATTCTCATCGCTAATGGCGCCTCTCTGCCGCCTCCTACGTCTCGATCTTCTTCTTCCTTGATCCCCCCACAATCAAATCCCAACTCCTTCCCAACTTAGGGCTTCAATTAGCGATCGGATCTGAGATTTGATCCCTTTTGGGGGATTTTCTCAGTTCCAGATCTGTTCCCCTTCCCAATTCGAAGATCCAGCCCCCCAAAACCCGAGAAACCCTTATGCCCTCCCAAAACCCTCCGCCATGGCTCGCATCAAGTTCCAGAACTCCGGGATCAACACCATCGACGAAGAAGACGACGCCTCGACGACGACGGCGTCTTCATCATCGTCCCCGCACGCCCTCGCTTGCGTCATCAACTCGGAGATCGCGGCTGTCCTCGCCGTCATGCGCCGTAACGTCCGCTGGGGCGGCCGCTACGCCTCCGCGGCCGACGACCATCTCGACCACTCCCTCATCCAGACCCTCAAGTCCATCCGCCGCCAAATCTTCTCATGTGACCAGCGGGGCTGGCCCTTGGTGGACCCCACTGGCTACCTCAGGCCATTCCTTGAGGTGATCCGCTCCGATGAGACCGGCGCCCCCATCACCGGCGTTGCTTTATCCTCTGTCTACAAGATCCTGACCCTCGATGCGCTCGATCCCAAGGCGACTGTCAAGGTGGATGAGGCAATGTACGCGGTGGTGGACGCGGTTACGAGCTGCAGGTTCGAGGTGACCGATCCGGCATCGGAGGAGGCGGTCCTGATGAAGATCTTGCAGGTGCTGCTTGCTTGTATGAAAAGCAGAGCGTCGGTGGTGCTCAGCAACCAGCACGTTTGCACCATTGTGAATACTTGTTTCCGGGTCGTGCATCAGGCCGGGACTAAAGGGGAGCTGCTGCAGAGGATGTCAAGGCACACGATGCACGAGCTCATCAGATGCATTTTCTCGCACTTGCCGGAAGTTGAAGGAGATGTGACTGAAAGGAGCAGCGCCAAGCCGCCAGAGGTAATAATAAATTTTCAAACTTTTTCAGAATTATGAATCCAAATGATGAATTTGTCACCTAGCGTATTAGGAAATTTATGATATTGAGATAAAACTGTTTTTCCCTTTGTGGAGATGGGTGGGGTGGACAAGGATCAGGCTTTTGGTATCAAGCAATCAGATAATGGAAATGGAAGTCTCGGGTCTGTAGGAGCTTCGGTTGATGAGAATGGGTAGCAGTAGTAAGTGTCAAATGGGGGTCCATGGTGGAGCCTTTTGGGATTCCTTGTATGGTGGAGATATTTCACTTCTTGTGCTCTCTCCTGAATGTTGTCGAGCAAATTGGGATGAGTCCTATGTCAAATCCTATAGCTTTTGATGAAGATGTGCCTCTCTTTGCTCTTGGGTTGATCAATTCGGCTATTGAATTAGGGGGACCTTCAATCCGCAAGCACCCGAAATTGCTGGCTTTGATACAGGATGAGCTGTTCCGGAACTTGATGCAGTTTAGCCTTTCGATGAGCCCGCTTATTCTATCTATGTTGTGTAGCATTGTTTTGAATCTCTATTACCACTTGAGAACTGAGCTGAAGCTGCAGTTAGAGGCATTCTTCTCGTGCGTGATCCTGAGGCTAGCACAGAGTCGGTATGGGGCAAGCTACCATCAGCAGGAGGTTGCAATGGAGGCTCTAGTAGATTTCTGTAGACAAAAGACATTTATGGCTGAGATGTATGCCAATTTGGACTGTGACATAACTTGCAGCAATGTGTTTGAGGACCTTGCCAACCTTCTCTCAAAGAGTGCATTTCCTGTGAACTGCCCATTGTCTACTATGCATGTCCTTGCCTTGGATGGTTTGATCGCTGTGATTCAGGGAATGGCTGACAGGATAGGCAATGCACCTCCCCGTTCAGAAGAAGCACCACTCGAACTTGAGGAATATACCCCCTTCTGGACAGTTAGGTGTGAAAACTACTCGGATCCTGAGCATTGGGTCAGGTTTGTCCGGAGGAGGAAGTACATCAAGAGGAGACTGATGATTGGTGCTGATCACTTCAACAGAGACCCAAAGAAGGGTTTGGAGTTTCTTCAGGGTACCCATCTGTTGCCTGAGAAACTAGACCCACAGAGTGTAGCATGCTTTTTCCGGTACACTGCAGGGTTGGACAAGAACCTTGTTGGAGATTTCTTGGGCAACCATGATGAATTTTGTGTTCAGGTGCTTCATGAATTTGCTTGGACGTTTGATTTTGAAGAGATGCCTCTCGATACCGCTCTACGTTTGTTTCTGGAGACCTTCAGGCTGCCAGGGGAGTCTCAGAAGATTCAAGAGTGCTTGAGGCTTTCTCAGAGAGATACTATGAGCAGTCGCCTAAGATTCTTGCTAACAAGGATGCTGCTCTGCTGCTGTCCTACTCTCTCATTATGCTCAACACCGACCAGCACAATGTGCAGGTGAAGAAGAAGATGACTGAAGAGGACTTCATTCGGAATAACCCGCCACATCAATGGAGGAAATGACCTCCCAAGAGAATTTCTATCCGAGCTTTACCATGCCATCTGCCGAAATGAGATAAGGACCATTCCTGACCAAGGTGTTGGGTTCCCTGAGATGTCTCCCAGCCGTTGGTTTGATTTAATGCGGAAATCGAAAAAGACATCTCCATACATCATCTGTGACTCTCGTCCTTTCCTGGATCAAGATATGTTTGCTATCATGTCAGGTCCTACCATTGCTGCAATCTCTGTGTTTTGATTATGCCGAGCATGAAGAAGTCTTTTTGACTTGTGTGGATGGATTCTTGGCTGTGGCTAAGATATCAGCCTACCATCATCTGGAAGATGTATTAGACGATTTAGTGGTGTCCCTATGTAAGTTCACTACTCTTCTCAATACTTCCTTGGTCGATGAACCTGTTACTGCTTTTGGGGATGACACGAAAGCTAGGATGGCAACCGAAACAGTGTTCAACATAGCAAATAGATATGGAGATTATATACGCACTGGTTGGAGAAATATACTGGATTGCATCTTGAGGCTCCATAAGCTCGGCCTACTTCCTGCACGTGTTGCTAGTGATGCAGCTGATGATTCTGAACTCTCATCAGATACAGTGCATGGCAGGCCACCTCCAAGCTCTCTTTCCACAGCTCATATTCCATCAATGGGAACCCCTCGTCGGTCCTCGGGCCTGATGGGGAGGTTTAGCCAGTTATTGTCTCTTGACACAGAGGAACCAAGGTCACAGCCAACTGAACAACAACTTGCTGCTCACCAGAGGACTCTTCAGACCATCCAAAAATGTCATATAGATAGTATATTCACGGAAAGCAAGTTCCTGCAGGCTGACTCCCTACTACATCTTGCCCGGGCCCTTATTTGGGCAGCAGGTCGCCTCAGAAAGTTACCAGCTCACCCGATGATGAGGACACTGCGGTTTTCTGCTTGGAGCTACTTATTGCTATTACCCTGAACAATCGAGATAGGATTGTTCTCCTTTGGCAGGGGGTTTTGAGCACATAGCTAACATTGTTCAGAGTACTGTGATGCCTTGTGCCCTTGTGGAGAAAGCTGTCTTTGGACTACTACGGATTTGTCAGCGGTTGCTTCCTTACAAGGAAAACCTTGCTGATGAACTCTTAAGGTCACTTCAATTGGTTTTGAAACTTGATGCTCGAGTGGCTGATGCTTATTGTGAAAATATTACACAAGAAGTCACAAGGCTTGTGAAGGCAAATGCCACCCACATAAAAAACCATGGCGGGTGGCGCACTATCACCTCTTTGCTATCCATCACCGCGCGACACCCAGAAGCGTCTGAAGTGGGCTTTGAGGCACTTGTGTTTATTATGTCTGAAGGGGCTCACCTCTCACCAGCCAATTATGTTCTCTGTATTGAGGCCTCGAGGCAGTTTGCAGAGTCTCGGGTTGGGCTAACAGATAGGTCTGTGCGTGCGCTGGATCTGATGGCGGAGTCAGTGACCTGTCTTGCTCGCTGGTCTAGTGAGGTCAAAGAAGCTGGTGAGGAGGCTGAAAAGATACAAGAAGGAATTAGGGAGATGTGGCTGAGGCTGGTGCAAGCACTGAAAAAGGTGAGTGTAGATCAGAGAGAGGAAGTGAGGAATCATGCAATAGCATCACTCCAGAGGTGCCTGGTGGAGCTGAAGGGATTTGCCTCTCTCCCTCTTATTGGCTGCAGTCTTTCGACCTTGTTATATTTGCTGTTCTTGATGATCTGTTGGAGAATGCTCAGAGTCAGTCACAGAAAGAATACCGAAACTTGGAGGGAACCTTTTTGATTGCCATGAAGTTGTTATCCAAGGTCTTTTTGCAACTTTTACAAGAGCTTTCTGGACTGAGTAGCTTCTGCAAGCTGTGGCTAGGGGTTCTTGGTCACATGGAGAAGTACATGAAGGTAAAGGTGAGAGGAAAGAGAAGCGAGAAGCTCCAAGAGCTGATTCCAGAGCTACTGAAGAACACATTGCTTGTTATGAAAACGAGAGGGATTCTGGCAAAGAGGAGTACAATAGGTGGGGACAGCTTATGGGAGCTGACTTGGCTTCATGTGAACAACATTGCACCATCTCTACAGTCTGAGGTGTTCCCTGATCAAGAATCTGAGCAGAAGAATTCAGGTATCGCTGTGCAGCCTGATATAAGTGGTTCAGGGACTGAGGAAGGCGATCAAGGTGGAGATTGATCTTTTGCTTTTAGAGTTGGCTTTGTAGAAACCTTAAAGACTGTTTTTAGCAAGCAGATTTCACGGGGCATCATCATTGAATTTATAAAGAAATTTTGATCAGTGGCTTCATGCAGGTATATTGTATTCTTTTTGTGTGCTTTCTTATGAATTTTTTTGCCCATCAACTTCCTTTACATTATTTCTGTTATGTGTAATATTTTTTATCCCTCTACATGGAAGTTTCAGAAGAAATTGTTGAGGCTAAATCTCATCCTATGTTTTCGTGTGCCTGTATGGATGTCTTTTTAGGAGAAGTATTAAGAAACTTTTCTGCTACATCTCAGCAGAATTTTCATTTTCAGCTGGCAAATGCCATCTAATTTTCAAGGATGCGAGTTATACCGTAAACTGCCTCTGATAACTATTGGCAGATTGGCTTAGGAGCTTGAGCTGATTAATACAGTGTGGAGAAGTCAAGTCAGGATCCTGGACTGCGTGGAAGTAACTCAATTACACAATCGAGAAGGTCATATTTTTGCTGTACTGTTTTGTTTTTGTTATTGTTCTATTTGTATAAACTTATATTTGAAACTAAATTTCTAACATTACCTTTTACGTTTGCTTCTTCCAAGACCTACATTGTATTATATCAGTTATTTATTATTTCTTTCACCAAGCCATAAAATGGTCTTTTATATTGTATTGTGACTGATAATACAGACTTGGATATAATATATGGTGAATTCTTAGAACTTATCCTGATTTTGGTTCTTAAGACCCCGTATCAAATCATCAGTTTACTGTTATTTTATTCTATCCTGCATTAAGCTGAAGGGTTTGGGCCGCTTGGAAATGGCATGCATTAGTACAATCTGAAGTAAAATGAACAGTTTGACTTGCAATGAAATGTCAACCCCCACCCATCCCCCACACCCAAACACACCACACACCTATTGATGGAGATCATAATTAGGAATTAATTATTTGTTATTTATTTATTATTTTATTAGGTTTTAATTTAATTTTGGGTAATTAGAGTTTCTTGATTATCAAGTTTTGTTTGGTTTTCTAGTTTGTGTTTTATGCCATCTAAAATAGGCCTCTTGTTTTCATTGTGAAAGAAACTTATTCTATGAAAATACAAATTATCAGACTTGCTCTCTCTAATTATTTTATTCTCTCTAAAATCTTATCTATCTCTCTCTGTAAATTCTCTCTTCTTCTCTTTCTCGTTTTTTCCCCTTTCTCTCTAGTTCTACATCAATTGGTATCAGAGCCTCGTTTTTTCCTTTGCCTTCAATCCAATTTTTTCTACCACCTAAATCCCAAAACAAAGTGGTCACTGCATTTCACAGTCGTTGCCCCTTCGGCCATTCACTTCACAGCCGCTGCCCTCCACCTCCGTCCACAACTATCGTGAGTCATCACCAAGACCTGCAACATTCGACGCCGGCAAATGGACAACTCTATCAGCACACACCATTCGAAGAGAAGCCCAGACCCGTTATCACATGTTTTCCGTTGAGGCTGACTCTCTCCGCCACTGTTCAGTCCTTCCTCGGCTAGTCGTCATTGTTGGCCCAAAGGCCCATCACTCTAGTTTTGATGATGATCAACTCATGTAGTTATGTTTATTAATGATCTTGTGCTTAATTAGTGACAGATTTGTTATCAAGATCTTAGTAGGTGTGGAGCTTCAACAAGGGATTTAAAGTCATATTTTGGAGCTAGCACCGGTTGATTCACGAGCCTATGCATCAAGATCACATCAAGTACTCAAGAGGAGTCGAGCTCGTTGGATTGCATTTGAACCAAGTCAAGAAGATGAGAAGACTTCAAGGGAAGACTTCAAGATCAAGACTTGTGTCTAGGTATAAGATTTTTGTTTCTAGATAAAATGTAAAGGATAGAGTAGTTGGTGGATTGCTCAAGTACATTTACACACACACACTCTTGATAGATATGTTTTCACAAAAGATTTTTAGTTTTTAGAAAAGAATTTTTACTTTGGAAAAATACTTTGGTTTTTGGAATTCCTTATATGCATCTTTTAACCAAAACCAAGTTTAGAGCTTAATGACAAAAACATAGATATTTCACCATGTTTGTGTAGTGGATCATATCCATACACACTATGCTTTAAAAGTTGTTTAAATATCTTGTTTTTGTATTTAGAAAAGTTTGGAAAACAAGTTTTAGAAAAATACAGTTTTCAATTGAGCCAATATTTTCATATTACAAAATAGCCCAAATCTTTTATAACATGCCTTGATTTTGTGCAAGCATGTTTGTTTATCTAAGTCTATTGGTAAAACTATTTTTGTAGATTTTTAAGTATTTTATGGGATTTTATTTGAGCCAAAAAGACAAACATTTTAATCCCAGATTTCTGTTTTCAGGCTTCAGCAAGTCGACTGTATAGTCGACTATACCTGAAGTCGGTCGACCGGCTCGGTCGACTGACGTGCACGACGTGCACGCCTTGACCTGGCAGATGGCCGGTCTGCCGATCCAGTCGACCGGCACTGAGAGCAGTGCTCTCTGTTCTTTTGGGTCGACCGGGCGGTCGACCGGAGGCTCCAACAGTCGGATTCTTGACCGTTGGCGGTCGACCGGGCGGTCGACCGACAGGTCTGACAGACCCCAACGGCTAGTTTTTGACAGCCCATAAATTTAGGGGTTTGGTCATTGTTTTTCAATAAGATTTTGGAGACTTTTAGCGCCAGTTTTCCCATTCTTTTCAGAGGCTTTTCTCCACAAATTTGAGAGCAAATATTTCTATCAAAAAGGAGAGTTTATAAAGAGTGTGTTTTTAAAGTGATTCTTTGAGTTTTCCTCCACCGTTCTCATCCTTGTTTTTCTCACAAACACTTGAGCAACCCATTGAGCTATTCATTCTATAGGAGTGTTATTGTGAGAGGATTTTAGGTGATCAAGAGTTGTGATCACCAAAGTTCTACTTTGTTCCTTTGAGGAGGCGGACGTGTGTGTTCGCATTTGTTTCGGGTCTAGTGTGGACTCGGTGTTTCGAGTTCAGGTGCGAACTTCTTGTTTGAGGTGCGCCTCGGCGAGCCGGTGGGCTTGCGTGTGTACGGGCTAGAGAGTCCGAGAGCTTGTAGGTGTTGCGGCACCGGTGATCCATTGGGATCGAATATAGTGGAAATCCTTCGTGTGTCGAAGGCGGGGATGTAGAGCAAGTGTGCTCGAACCTCGAAACAAACCTTTGTGTTTGCGATTGCTCTCTCTCTCTCTCTTTGTCTCTTATTATATCTTGCATGCTTACTTTGTGCTTATCTTTACATGCTTGATATTCATATTGTGTGCATAATTGATATACTTGCTTGGGATTGTTGCTAACACTTGTATTCAACCAAGAGAGCCAACGCGGCACCTCAACCCATTCAAGGGGAATCTAGAAGAGTTAGTCCAGAGCCCTTCACGGGGAATTCGGCTACACTCTTGTGTTATACATAAGTGTTTACCGTAAAAAGATTAATTTTGTCATAATTGTTTTAGCTTCCGCATCTTTTGGCATTTAGTGACCTTTAGATTAGCCATCACATATTCACCCCCCCTCTAGGTGAACCTTCAGTCATCGCCGGGCCGTCTCTTGAGAAGACTCATTGTTGCTTAAAGCGGTAATAATTTTTTCTAAATTGATTACTGTGCTTTTAGAGTTATTTGTTTGGCTCTTAATTAAATCAACAAAGGATCTTAATTCATTTTTGCGTTTGTTTTCTTGCATATTTCATTCTAAAAATCCATAAAATCCACAAAAAATGTTTTAGCCATCATAATTTCTTTTTTTTATTCTATATTTTTTTGCGCTTTTACATAATCTTTTCATTTAATTTTTACTCTTATTATGTGCATCCTAGTTTAGTTTATTTTTCTCATTATTTAATATAATTTGAGTCTATTTCAGTATTATTTTGTCTTCCCTTTTTTACCATTTAAACAATTTGAAGAATTTTTTATTACTTTAGAAGATCGTCAAATCAAATCTGAGGAATATCAAAAGCAAATAGAGACTAAACTTGACCAAATAATGTCGCTTTTAAATCTCTTACCACAAAAATTAGACAATCTCATTTAGGACTTTGTACAAAAATGTTGCGACTTAGAAAAAAAATAAATTCAATCTTGCACCTACTGTCTCACAAAATAATGATCAACATACCTTTTTCTAATATCGTCCAAGCCATCACTTCTGGATTATTATCCACCCCACCTCATCCAATACATATATGCACATTCAACACTTCTCACCCAGTAGTTGATGCATACACTGGCACTTATGATGCCACTGGTCATGTTTCCCTACCTCGTCTAACACAGTATACAAAGTCCATTGCACCTAAGGTAGACAGCCTAACTTTCAGCCTCACTATGACGCACTCAGAAACAATCACACAGATGATCCAGTTAGGAAAGTTAAGTTGGATGCTCTTGAGTTTGATGGTAGGTTAAACTCCACTGCCTTTTTAGATTGGTTGGATAAGTGGATAAGTATTTTGAGTAGTACAACATGTCTGATGCTCAGTATATTAGTATTGTTAGGATTAACTTAGTTGGCAATGCAAAATGTTTTTGGAAAACAATTATGCATGATGTTGACCTATGGCGTCGTCACCAATTTTATCATAGGATCAAATGAGAAATACTAAAGGAAAAATATATTCCAGCCTACTATATGGATGATTTATTAGATCAATTCCTTAACCTTAGGTAAAACACCTCCACTATCACTGAGTACATGTCTTTATTTGAGTTGATGTTACGATGTGAGGTTGATGATAACAAAATTTCTTGTGTCTAGGTTAATGGTTTAAGAGCAGATATCAAACGCGAGGTTAAGGTCCACCCATTCTATTCCTTAGATGTCGCATATCAAAAAGCCTTAGACTATGACAAGTTTCTTCGTGTCATTTCTAGGCGTGTTCCTTTCACTCCTCATACTTGTCCAAGTCTTTTAGAAGTGTCGACAAGTTAGACATAATTTAGATTGGTTGTAGCGCTGCCTTGCAGTTTGTCTTTCCAGAGTATCAACAAAACCCCCTTCAAAGTTTTCGTGAATCTGTAATGAATTGGTGCAGATTTCGAAACACTTTGAATTTGAAGCCTTGACTTAAATTTAGATATTGCTTAGTTCAGGAAAGTCCTTTGGACTGAATGCAGATGCATATTTGAACTAGGTAGCCTAGATTGGCTAACCTAGAAATTTCATGTGAAAGGAGCTCGCAACGGAGCTAAAATAAGCTTCGTGCGAGGCTAGAAAGTGAGCCTGCAGCGAGGCTATAATGAAACTTACGCGAAGCTAAAGATAAGCTCGCAGCGGAGCTAAATAACTTCATTGTTTAGGGTTTTTACCCTCTAAAACTGTCGTTTCAATTCTCAAAAGTGACATCTTATACTCCTTTTTAGGAGGCGAAGCTAGACACGGGGTGTCTATAAAAGCCCGGAGGCTGCATTAGAGAAGTCATCTTCTCTTTTCAAAGCTTTTCATAAGTTCAAAACTTTCAGAACTTTTAGAGATCAAATCTCTTTTCTCAAATCAACTTTGTGATCTCTTGGCTCCCAAGCAACGCCCAGGGAAAGAGGTCACCACAACGCCACCTCTGCAGCGGCGGTCGCCGCTTCACCAGCCATAGAATGGCTCATCGTCGGTGGGACTCTCGCCCTTTTTGAGAGATTTTTTTTTCTCGTTTTAAAAGCCAGCTTTGGCTAAATCCTTCATGGGTTGATTAAATCTACCAAATTGGTGATCGTCATAGAGTTTAACTCTCTTGATTTGTTTTATCAGATTTTTAGAGAATTTATTTTCCTTTAATTTTGTTGATCAAAACTAGAAACCCATGGGTTTCTTCTCTAAGCTTCCAGACGAAGCTAGCCCTTATGGCTTTTTGCATTCTCTGAGACAGAGATGTGAAGCTAAATGAAGGGGATTGTTCCGTTTAAGTTCTCTAGGCAGGCTTGCCTCTTAAGCTTTTAAGCGAAGCTAGTCCTTGTGACTTTTTTGCACTCTGCCTCTGTGCGGAGTGCGAAACTAAGCTTCAGGGCGAAGCTAAGTCAGAGTTAGCTTCGCTTGGAAAGCGAAGCTAATTCTAGGCTAGCTTAGCTTGGCAAGCGAAGCTATACCGTAGACTTTTCCTGCATCCTTTCTTTTTTTTTTTTTTCCACAGGCTAACATGCCCATTCTTCTCTATTTTGCACTGCAGTACGCTCCTGGCCCATCTAACAGTTTATTTGGATCAGTGAAGGGGATGGATGGGAACTTCTGTGTCCAATTTCAGGGGAAAGCCTTCTTATTTAGCGAAGGGAGCACTCCAGAGAGAAACACACTTATTCTGGGCGGGGATGAGCACGCTCTCCGTATCATCATCTCTACTGCCACACTGGAGGGGGAAGACCGGATGATCTACTGGAAATCAGAGTTTATCTTTGGAGATGCAGCCCTAGATACTGATCAACAACTAGTCATCGGGAAAGGACAATGGGTTTATATCCTAGATAGAGATCGATATTATCTCCCGAAGAGCAAGCGCCACTATCCCCTGGCTTTCTTCCAATCGTTGACAATGCCAAGGACGATGAAATAGGGCGTGAGTCGATGCACAAAATTAGTGCATGTGGGGGTTCTGACCCAGAGTGGCTTCACCAGGAGTGGCCCTCCTCCAGCGTCATCGGTCTACACCCGGGCGATGTTGGTCGTGAAGTGCCGTGGGGGAAAATCTTGCCAAGGTCCTGACCTTTTTGAATTAGTTTGTGAAGATGGAAGGTAACTACCTTGCTACAGAATTCCGGACACCAGGGCGGGTGTGCTCTTTCAAGCATCAGTGGTGGAGCAGTCTCGCCATGTATGTGTTGGACGTGTTTGACGCCGATCTGGAGCGGCTGGGGCTTCATGAAGCTGTTAGAGCACGTGCTTCAGGAGAAACATCAGTATCCCCAACTTCTACGCCATCTTGGAGATGTACTTGCCCGGCGTCAGGCACGTTTTTCACACCGATCGGCGAGCTGGGGATGGCGCTCTATGAGATGTGAGAAGTCTCCAATCTCTCTATGAATTCCAAGCCTTACGAGTACTTCTCATGTGCCGAGAAGTTGCGCAGCTGGAGAAGGACGGGCTGGCCATATACGAGACGTGCAGATAATTGATGTGCCATTTCTACATTTGCCTCGACCTCTACCGTAGTCGCCAGAATGTAAACAACTTGAAATCTTGGTTGAATACTTATTCTCGGTCATGGGACGCGCTTTTTGAAAATTCCAGACTCCGGTGGCGGACAAATGAATTGACAAGGCCATGAAGGCGGGAGGACATGAAGACGTTCTGGAAGAAGACGACAGTGAATACGAGCGAGGGGATATCTTCTTGAGCTTTCATCGCCAGGCTAAAAGATCAATATCCCGAAAGGCTCTGTTGGCTGGCTATCTCTAGGCCTGGTTAAAAAGATGTGTGATCCCGTCTCCGCCTCATGATGGGATTACACCCTTGGTAATCCTCTCGGTCGTTCAGTTGGTGTATAGACAATTACTTGATCTACTTCCTGTCATGGTTTGTCACATCCAGAACGGGCTCAGGATATTGTTGGAGCAGTTTTGCAGGAGGGTGACCATCACTAAGGCGGGCAAAGAATTGACTTTCCAACGCGACGGGCTTTCTCGGAGAGTAAAGATGTACGCATATCTGATGGCTTGGTTCGCGCTATTTTGCTCGGTCCTCATCTAAGTGGGAGAAGAGGCACCAGAGGGTATTCGCTTCGTCCACCTCCGCCGTTTTGAGAACTCTCAATGGGAAGGCAAATACTTGGCAGGGGTTCGAATGGTCGAGCGTTAAGATTCATACAGTCTATCCCAGTGTTTCCCACATATCCTAGGCACCGATACAGTGAGGAGTTTCGAGATGTTGGAGACGATCGCTCTTTACTTGGAGAGGGTACATTCAAGTGGTTGGTCAGTATCAGGCCTTCCCACCTGGTGTATCAGTGCAGGGACATTTGCCACCTGGAGCCATACTTGCCCAGTCACTTTGCGCGTCAGTTTGGTTACGACCAACTGTACGTCGGTAATCCCAATCCTCGGCTCAGGTACATGGGTAGTCTGATTGACGGTGCTAGGGCTTGGAGACATTTCATTGCTTGGTGTACAGGGGCCTGATTTTGCATGCCGCACCAGACTCATAATCTTCTCACGAGCTTAGCTTTTTGCCAATGGTACAAAGTGTCCAATGCGCGTTCATCTTCATACAAAGTAAATTCTACTGGAATCAAATAGATCGCAGCTCGCCTGAGAGAGAAGGTAGAAGAGTAAAAACATGAGGAAGGGAGTCCAAATGCCAGGCATAAAAGAGTTCCTGGCCGAGGCTGAGACTGAAACCTCAGTTGCAACAGGCCCATGCTTGGGTGAAGTGGGTAGTGAACCGGCCCAGGAAGTTGCTGCTACTGCTACCCTCGAGGAAGAAGAGGATGATGAAGAAGAGAACCCCTAGGTCGTCTCCTCCAGGTGCTTCCCCTTGGAAGAAGAAAAGGACCGTTAGGCCCTGGTGTCGGCGTCGTGGAACCCTGCAGATTAAAGTGGCAGAAGAATCGACAGCTTATGCCCCTCCTACTCCACCAGTGACAAGCCAACTGTCGGTGAGGCTCCAGGGAAATTTGTACAGGTTACAGGTAATATCACCCTTTCTATTTCAACACTTGTTTCCGCAACTAACTCTAAGTCTTGGAATGTAGATGAAGAGGATGACCAAGCATGGGGGGACCTCTTCACGAGTCGTGCAGAAAATTTGGGCGATTATCTTAATCCAGAAGGCCGCGAGGAAGAGACGCAAGACATCGGGTCTTCTAGCCGCATTGAAGCGACCATTCACGGGGATGAGACTGGGGACGTGGAAAACCTCGGGATTCCTGAAGCCCCTATAGAGAACATCCTTCTCCCGGTTGCTTCTACGAAATCTACGGACCAGTCGGCTGCTGAAATGATTTTTTCAGAGATGTGTGCTTCCGAGGTTCCCACTCCAATTGAAGCTGACGCGGCCGAACACACCACCACCGGGAATATTCTTACCCAAGGTGAGGCAGCTGGCTCTGAGATTACCTTCACCACCTCAATCTCTGCAGGTAATAACTGAAATATTTTGAATTCAGCAAACATTTTTCACATCCGTTGCTAATTCTAAAAGATTTTGCAGAAGCTTCCACGAAAATTGTTCCTCCAACGATATCAAAACCTGAGCAAGAGGAAGACGTTCCACTGACGATTGATCCCGTGTTATTGAGCTTAGTACATCAAAGTGTAACCTAGCAACGGGCCACATCGGGAGACTTGGAGGTGACGACGGTCGAAACGGAGTCTGCTCCTTCTGTTCAGATGGCATCGAACCAGGGTGAAGGCCAGCCTGAGCCTGAGACGGAGTCATCTTTGATTCCGCCAACTCTCCGGCTTCATCCACAGACTTGGTGGTGGTCCCTGAGCCAGTTCGTCAAGAAATAACTATTGACTTTATGTTTTCGACAATTGCTCCTGTGGAGTCTCTCTTTCCATTGATTGCTTCAATAGCCGTGACTCTAGCCACTCCAGAGTCATCTACAATGGCCTTGCCTCAGCAGAGTTCTCCTTCAGCCATTGCCCCTCCACCGTTCGAGCTCGATTCCAAAGATGAATTCATTGAAGAGCTTATTGAAGGCTTCTACAAAAGTTTGAAACAATGTTTTCCATGATTTTTGAAAGTACCCACACTTCTTTTGCTTCTTGGAGACCAATATTTTCCTGGGAGATAGAAAGCATCCGGGATGTTGGAGGGACCACCGAAGTTGAGTCCTTGGAAGAATTGATCAACAACCTTGAAAAGGACATCGATGAGTGGAGTAATCTAAGGCAACTAGATCTTACTCCAATGGTTGAAGCTGAATTGGAACGTCTCTCGGAACAAGCGCAAAAGAATTATCTAGAGACGTCTCAAGAGGCAAAGGCATTAGCCCAGGAGTTGAAATCCCTGGATGCCCGGGAGGCGGAGGTCGCAAAGGCAATGGTTGTCTCTAGTGAAGCGCTTGATGTTGCAAAGGATCAGATCAAGAAGGCGGAGGAGATGATTGCAAGGGCCAACCTTATCCTCTCTAAGGCTGAGTCGGTGCGTCAAGCTGAAATCATCTGCACAGAGGAGATGACTGCTGAGAGCATTCAGATCCAACACTCGGGTGCGGAGAAGAGGACGACAGCCTTGGAAGAGATCAAGTCTCGCTTGGAGAAAATAGCTGCATTTAACCGAGAGGAGCATAGGCCATGCTAAAGGCCGAAGAGGAAAGAAATAATAAGTTTTCCGTTTTTGAGGCAAAGATCAAATCTTATGAGAGAGTTTTGATTTGTAACACCTTGTATCTTCGCTTTTGTACTCTTTCATTAATCAATAAAATTTGTTTTTGATTAATGACTTGTCTGGTGTCTTTCTGTTCTTTCTTCGTTGTTTTCAAATTTTCTGTAAAGGAAATTTAATAAGTTAATTCTTGAAAGAACTGAAAATGGAGATATGACTCAGTAACTTTGACTCTCAGAAGAGTGTATGATTATAACTAATCTATTCGGATGTTGAAAACATGATAGATTTAGTTAACAAAAAGACAACCAAAAGTTGGTTATGATTTCAGTAGGCAAAAATAAAATCCATTGGGGATGAGGAAAGAATAAGTTGAACATAGTGATATGTCTGTTCAGAGGTGACGAAATGGACATAACATATTATGAATCACTAAAAAAGAACTCGTTGTTCAGAAGTGGTAAATTGGACGTGATAACGGTAAGACAACCCTACTGGTAGGGGTGGCAATTGGGTCGGGTCGACCCGACCCGATTACTGCTCGACCCGTATAATAGTCGGGTCGGGTCGACCCGACCCGATTATTATACGGGTCAAAAATTCAGACCCAGACCCGATCCGGACTTAGTCGGGTCGACCCGACCCGACCCGTTTGACCCGATTATTAAACCTTAAATACAAATTCTTTACACTATATTATCAAATTGTTGGGTGGTATAGTTGATCATCACACTAAATTCACACACTAGAGGTCATTGGTTCGAAAATGGGCTCACGCATATTTTTTGACAATTTAATTTAGGCGAAGAGAAGGCGTGGGCGGCGACGGAGGAGATTGAGGCGAGGAGGCCGAGGAGGAGGAGAGAGAATAATTGGGTCTGGCGGGTTCGGGTCGACCTGACCAATTTAATAATCGGGTCAGACGGGTCGACCTGATTACGACCCAAACCCGATTAGCCCAGACCCAGACCCGCTAACTCTGGGTCGGGTCGGGTCGGGTTTGGCGGGTCGTGACCCATTTGCCACCTCTACCTATTGGATTGGGGGTGAGATATGAAATCCATCAGTTCAGATGTGACGAATTGAACATAACTAATTAGGAATTACCAAACTCGGAAGTTTGTCGTTTAGATGTGATGAACTGGAAACAACGACAAAAGGAATTCCGCATTGGACTAGAGGATGTGATTTGGCTATCTATCAGTTCATAGGTAATTAACTGGACATAACCGATTGAGAAACCAACAAACTCAGAGCCCTTGCTGTTCAGAAGTGATTGACTAACTTGACAACAAAAGAAGTCCATTAGAGGATGAAATTCGGACATCGATCGGTTCAAAGGTGATGAACTGGATATAGCCGATTGGGAATTACCGAATTCAGAGACTTACCGTTCAGAGGTGACGGACTGGACATGACAGTAAAAAAGAAGTCCTTGCCGGACTAAAAGATAAGAATTGACTATCTGTCTGTTCAGAGGTGTTTGACTGGACATAACCAATTAAGAAGACACCTAGCTCAGATCTTGCCGTTCAGACATGACAAACTGGACATAATGACAAGAAAGAAGAGTCCCTACTGGACTAAAGGATAGAATTCGGACCTTCGTCGGTTCAGAGGTGGTAAACTAGACGTAACTGACTTAGAGTTATCGAATGCAGCAAGAATTCTTACTCCTGGGATGGAATGAAGAATTTATGGACTTGGCTGTTTAGTGATCTCTTACAGATATAACAGCTCGAGTCTGGATCTGTTGTTCAGAGGTAAGTATTAATATAACAGGAATTTGATAGTTTAGCCCTTATCAGCTGCAAAGGAGTTTGCTTTGGACTCTGTTGAGTGGAATCCCGTGAGGATTTTGGCATTCATTAGGGATATGATAGGGAAATTATCAGAGGTAATCATTAACGTGACAATTGCAAGTCTCGCTAGAGAGTAAAGATCTCATGAGGATTTGAGAAGGAAGTTAACATTTCTTAAGATTATGCGGGGAATTCTTTAAAGAGTTGTCAAAGGTAATAATTAACGTGTCAATAGTGACTCAAAAGAGATTCCGTTGGTAATTTGAAAAGAGTTGTCAGAGGTAATCATTAACGTGACAATCAAGCTGGGAAGATAGGAGGCAATACTCCTAAAAGTTATCAAAGGGAATCATTAACGTGACAACTTAAAAGCCCATGAAGGACTAAAAAGGTCCACTGAAGAATGAACAAATACTCGAAAAGTCCATGACATTAGCAACTTCACTGAGATTTCAAAGGAAAATGTTTGTTGGAGAACTCCATTGGGGATAGAGAAATAATCATTTCCTGTGAATTTTGAGAGCAAGCTGTCAGAGGTAACGTGACAGACTTGAATTTGTGATTCATACAATCTGAGTGGTCCTGCCATTTTATGGAGGAGAATGATAAGTGGAGTTCTGATCTGCTGGGGATACGTCAGAGTTTTGCTCTCAGAGTTTTAATGTTAACGTGACAGACTTGATCTGTAATTCGTTTCGTTAGGGAAATGACTACAGTTTTATGTGGTTCTACCATTCCATGGAAGGGAATTGGTAAGGAATTTTGGTGAAATTGACCGTCCCTGCAAATGTGGCAATATTGCTACAGAATTCCGCGGGAAAATAGGAGACAACGCCCCTAAAACTTGTTTAGAGAACGAAACAATTCCGTTGGGGGAATAAGAGAATAATACTTCTAAAAGTCGTTAAAGGTAATCGTTAACATGATGACTAAAATGAATTCTCGCTGGGGGGGAGGAATAATCATTTGTACACTCCGAGGAGAGTTTGATAGAGAGATTCCACTTATGCAAGGGGACCTTTTTCAGCTCTCGATTGATCGATCGGTCGCCACACCTTGGAATGAATATGGGAACACTGAGAAGTTTTGCAAAGATACACCTCGAACTTTCTTCAATGCATTCGGCTTGATAAGTCATTAGATAAATTCATTCAGTCAGTTTATCTGAAATCTGAATGAACGGGTTGTGAAGTCGAGCTTAGATCGATCGAAAAGAGGAGGATGCGACTGAAAGCATGCCACCATTACATATGGAAAAGTCAGAGGTGAAAGCTTTAACATGACTTGTTTGCTTTGTGGATTCACCATTCGATGGAAGAGAATTGGTAGAGGATCCTGGAGGAATCAAAATGGGATCAAGTCCTATAGGATTTTAGTAAATCCTCAGCTATCAACATATTTGGTTTGCCTTCACTAACTGCCGTTTGAGTTGGGCTAGCCATGCTATTCCTTTCAGTATGATGAGCTGTCGAGGACTTTATATTGGGCTTAAAAGCCAATATTTTCTTTTAGCCTTGTTTTCCACAGGCTTCATATTCGGAAAGAATCAAATAGGACCGGGTCCGTTAGGTTTTTTTAGCAAATTCTCAGCTATCAATGGATTTGGTTTGCCTTTACCAACTACCGTTTGAGTTGGGCTAGCCATGCTATTCCCCTCAACATGATGAGATATCAATGACTTTATATTGGGCTTATAAGCCAATATTTTCCTCTAGCCTTGTTCACCAAAGGCTTCAGATCGTGCCATTTGAAATGGATCTTTTTGCATTCCATTGGTGACCTCTAAAATCTCGCTAAGAATTAAAAAGTTGAGAATAAACTTCACGAGGAATTTGTCGAGTAAGTCGAAATTCCTAGTAGAGCTTCACTTTAGTTCGTCATAGCCATGACTCAGGTTTGCAGCTGATCACTGAATCCAGATATAAATGTAGAAATACCAGAAAGGTCCTGTAAAGATGCGTCGTGAACCTTCTTCAATGAATTCAGCTCGATCGAGGTTGTCATGAGGCCGGATCGCGATTCGCCGAATAACCGAGGCGAAGGGGTAATTGGAGATATGCCACTATTATATATGAAAATGTCATCATCTTTTTGAATCGAGAGGAATGATGAGGAAGAAGACTGCCTAAAATTATTGTTTAAGCATGCTCGACTTCAAAATATGATTTATTCTTCGAGATAAAAAAAGTGACAAGGCTAAGATTGAAAACTTTGCCTTCATCTTTTCTTCAATGTTAACAACGTGCATTACAATGTGATCGGCTTGATGTCAACCAGAGTCCTAGAAAGAGCAGAGATGAAGTTTATTCTGCTTGGGGAAAGGGATTTCTTAGGGGAGAAGAAACAGTCAGACAAGCCCGTCTTAATGACCAGATGTTTACTATTAACACGGTCATGTATAGTACTTCTTTGATCAGAGATATAATGTTAACGTGATCAGAGATAGTACTTCTTCAAGAACTTGCTGTTAATTGGCATCATGAGCGTGTCGCCATTTGGATTCGTTAGGCGGTAGGATATGTTCGAGTGGACTATCTCTACCATGAAGGGTCTTACCCACTTGGGTTGGAATTTGCCTTTGGTCTTATGTATCATGTCCATAGGTCGCGTGACAACTAAGACCAAATCTCCTTTCTGGAATATCCTCGACCTTTTTATTGAAGGCATTTGGGATTCGGGCTTGATACAACTCGATGCATTGTTGAGCTTGTAATCGCTTCTCATCCAACGCTTCTAGCTCTTGGAGACGTATTCAATCATTATCTCCTTCTGTCATCTTGGTTGCCAGAGCAACTTAAAATGACGTCATTTGTATCTCTAAAGGTATGACTGCTTCACACCCATAAATTAGAGAAAAAGACGTATTTCCTGTAGGAGTTCGGACCATCATTCGGTAGGCCCAGAGACATTCACTGAGCTTCTTATTCCAGTCTTGTTTGCTCGCGAAAATGAACTTTTTAAGGAGCTTGATGATTGTCTTATTGAACGCCTCTGCTAACCCATTGGCGGCAGGGTTGTAGGCAGTTGAAGCCACATTCCGAATCCGGTACTTGTCGCAGAACTGATAGAACGATTGACTTGCATATTAGGGACTATTGTCGTAGATGATCCGCCTGGGGACATCAAATCGGTGGACGACATGGTGTTTGATGAAGTTGACCACATTAGTGGTTAACTTTAACAAGCAGTACATAATCGCTTATCCAAGGATGAACCGATAACCTTTCGCCGGTGGAGAACAGATAGGTCCTATAACATCGATTTCCCACACTTCGAATGGTCTCGAAGCGACTGTGGGGTGTAGCTTCGGGGATTAATGTATGAAATCCGCATGGATTTGATAGCCCTTACACCTTGCATATTCAATTGTGTTGGCGATCATGGTTGGTCAATAATAGCCAAGTCGGTGCAGTTGGTCCTTGAGCTTCGGACCTGATTGATGAGCGTTACATATGCCATCGTGGGTCTCTTTAAGTACTTCTTGTATCTCTAAACTAGATAGGCATCGAAGAAGTATACCATTGTATGAACGGTAATACAGTGTCTTTACCACTATATCATAGTAGAAATGAGATATTCGTTGATAGGAGCTACTTCCTTGGGATCGTCGGGCAGTATGCCATGCAAGGCATAGTCTATAATCGGGAATCGCCAGTTCCTCGATTCGAAGTTTGTCGAGGTTGTATGAATTTCGCTAACCTCTAAACTGTATTTCGGATAGAAGAGATGACGAGTAGCCACCGTAAGCAGTTGGCGAGGCCAATATAGCCGCGAGTGCAACCGTAAGCAGTTGGCGAGGCCAATATAGCCGCGAGTGTAGCTAAAGCGTCCACTTTTGTATTTTAGATGTGAGATACATGGCTATGTGCAGAAGTCATCACATGAGTTGACCAACTTAATGGCTGCATGGTGATGAGGTATCAGGTCTTCATGACGAACCTCATACTCTCTTTTGATTTGGTTGACAATCAATTTGGAATCATCATAAGCTTCAAGGTATTGTACCCCCCATTTGTTGAGCGAGCTGGAGGCCGATGAGCAAAGCATTGTACTCGGCTACGTTGTTGGAGCAGGATTCCGTCAATGAGAATGCACGAGAAAGAACGTGATTCTCTGGCGAGACAAATACCACCCCCACTCCGGCAATTATCTTGCCTTTTGGGCTTGTTCTTGATGCACCATCAAAGAACATCTGCCATACATCATCCCCTCAAGTCATATTGGCTTCAATAACCTCGTCTGAAATATCTACGTGTAGCATTGAAGTTTCCTAGATCGGATAGGCTGCCAGAAAATCTGTGAGAGCTTGACTTTTAACGCTTTTGGGGGGACAAAAGTGAGACAGCAGAATAGCCCAATTAGCCAGTCTAGAGTTCAAGGACCCTGGCTTCGTCAACTTTTGAAATGACATGTATGGTTTGGCCAACCAAATAATGTCGTGTCTTTTGGACAGCCAGACAAGAGCTAGACACTCCTCGACAGGGTTGCATTGAGATTCGGCTCCGATCAGAGTTCTGCTCGGGAAGTAGATGGCCTGCTCGAAGTCTTCATCGTTCATTGTGCCATCAGAGCGTCTAAAGAATGGTCCATAGCTCGTATATAGAACAAGAGCGGTTTCCTCGAAACGGGAGCTACGAGGACCGGAGGCTTGGTGAGGTATTCCTTGATGTCCTCGAAAGCCTTTTGGTAAGCCTCATCCCATACGAATGAGACACCTTTCTTCAATAATCACGTGAAAAGATTTGCAATGAATCTTCGGATGTAGGCCAGTCTGCCTTGTAGACCTCTGAGCTCTTTAAGGGTCCTCGGAGGTTGTATGCTCTGAAATCTGAATGGCCTCGACTTTGTCAGGGTCAAGATGAATTTTTTTTGAATGTGACAATAAGTTCAAGGAATTTACCACTCGATACTCCCAAGAATGACTTGGTCGGGTTCATCTTTAACAATTGAGCCCGTATGATGTCGAACACAGTTTTGAAGTCACCGAAGTGGTTACTTTTGCTGCGACTTTTAACTGTAATATCGTCAACATAGCACTCCACCATTTTCCGTAGATGTTCACGGAAAATTGCGCTTATGACACGTTGGTAAGTTGCACCCGTATTCTTCAATTCGAATTGCATCACTGTGTAACAGTAGACCCCCAATGTCATTCTTAATGACATGTTTCTCGTTATTCGGGTGCATCTTGATTTGATTGTACCCTAAGAAGCCATTCATAAAGGACATCTTTTCGAAGTCAATCATGACATCAGTGATGGGCAACGAAAATTCATCCTTAGGACAAGCTGTGTTGAGATCACGAAAGTCAATGCAGACTCTGATCTTTCCATTGTGCTTAAGTACAAGCACAATGTTAGCAACCTAGTCTGGGGTGCTGCTTCTCTCGAATGAAGCCACATTCGATGAGTTTATGAATTTCGACTTCGATTGCTTCTATGATGTCAGGTCAAAACCATCGTTACTGTTACTTAACTGGCTTGGCATCTGGTTTGACGTTGAGACGATTCATGGCCACCTGAGATCGAGATCAGGCATGTCTTCATAGCTCCAGGCAAAGACATCTATATACTCTCGTACGAGAGATATGAGGTCTTTTTTCTCCGCTAGCGATAGGTTTTCGCTTATAAAAATGAGCTTTGGGTTTGCTTGAGATCACTCACATCGACTTGTGTCACTTTATCTTCGGTTGGAGGTTTGTGCTGTTCGAAACGCTTTTCCCATTAAAGATCAAGTTGTTGAGCCCATAGATCAGTGTTGAATGGCTCGATGTTCTCGTCTTGCTCCGCCTGATTGATAGATGTCATGTTGGCGAAGAGCTTTTTGAGGACCACCCCCGCATTAATATCAGAGTCCCAATTGGACGAATCTGAATATTGTGATGGTAGGAATTTGCCAGACTCTGATTCAGACTGGGGGATGGAGTGACATATCTCAACCCCCTACGCGTGCGGGCATAATAGTTGGCTGGTTTTCTTTTCGGCACGAAAGGTTGTAAAGGGATGCGTCGCCTTTTACTAAAATTCAAGTCATCTCCATAATTCAAGTTGTACCCCATTCTTTTCATCATGCGATGTGCTGACCGTGCGTAATGAAAGAATTGTGGGAGTTCCAAGTCATCATCTGATTCTTTGGATGTTGTGGTTCGAGTCTGGCCTCTGCTGAATACAATTGGTTATTCGTCCCTTTTGGAAAGACCCATTATTGTTCTCTATGTGCATGCATGCCATTTTCGAGATGGGCATAGGCATGTGCAAGGAACTAATGTCGACAGATTGAAATACATCCTCAAGACAAAGAATAATCAAAATCAACATTTTCATTAATGACCCGCTCGCCTTCATTTTCGGCGGGGTTATTACAATCAGGATCATCAAGATGTGCTACAATTGGTTCCATGATAAAAGTAGTCAGCGCATCTTCTTCTGATTCTAAGTCTGCCTCGTTTTTGCTGTCGACATCATCAGGCAACAATTCCTTCACTGGTTTATTACTCTCATGATAAAGCAGGGAGTCAGTGAAGTAATTTTTCACTCCTTTGAACGGCTGCATCTCGGCGTACACCGTTCGAACCACATCATCACTTACGTATTTGAAGCACTTGTGCAAAGTGGAGGGGACGATCCAGTTGGCATGGATCCATGGTCGTCCGAGTAAGAGATTGTAAGACGTGTCGATGTCAATGACGTAACATATCACTTCTGATTTCAAGTTTCATTTTGCATTGGAGACGAATGTTGCTCAAAGGATGACTACTCCCGACGTTGAAGCCATATATGATTGTAGTAGTGGTTGATAATCTGCTTAGTGGGATGCGGAGGAAGTAGAGAAGTCTCTTCGGAATGATACTCAGAGCAGACTCCGGATCGACTTAGAGCTAATATACCCACTATAGTATAAAGGTCATTATGCTTATTATCTTTGAGGAGCATGTCCTTGGAGTGAAGGTGATGGATGGCACCTGTTGCTGCACCAAATGACAATAGGGGCATGGAGTCCTGTTGTCATTAATAGAGATTGCAGGCACTTGTGTCAGAAAGGATTTTGAATCGACAAGTGCATCCCTAAGCGCCTCTCTTATTTCCTTCGAGAGGCGAAGTAGCTCGTGCAGAGTGATACGAGTAGGAATATTAGCAAGCTGTGCCAATATGTCGAAGCGGAAAGGAGTGTTGAGCCCTTGGGAAGGGTTTTTCTTCAAGGTTTTGTCAAGTCGGACCTCCTTTTGGTTTTCTTTGTCCAGTGGCTGGGATGGTGCCGAGGCCTGGACTGGTGCAGTTGTTCCCGACATCATTGGCTATTGTGTCTCATCGTGGACATGAATGTACTGTCGCAAGTACTGTTTTTCAGACCGGGTGCCCACTGGCTGAGAGGTAGCGGACTGCGCCGCTAAGGCAAGCTTCTCTTCTTCCGAGTCACTGAGAGAAGTTATAGTCACCGCATCATCATCCGTTGCGAGGGAGATGACGTTGCATGACTTGCCTTTGAGATTGAGCTTGTTGGATTCCCAGCGCTCATCCTTGATGATATCTGAATGGACCCACATGATCTCCCTAGATTTTGTCGTCATTGGGACGAGGCCCTTAGCCTCCTGCTTTTCAGCCATCGGATTGATGACGTCTAATCTGGCTTTGGCGACAGGGGCTGATCCATCTTGGACAGTCATCTTTAGGAAGTTTGAGAGTTATTATATTGGCGGTGACTTTCTTTTATTCTGACTTGAGAGTCAGAACTTCAGCATCCATTAATGCTTGCATCTTGTCCTTGAGGACAAAGCATCTGCTCGTGGGATGATGCACTATCCTATGAAAGAGACAGTAGTTGAAGTCATTTGTATGCCCACTTCATCCGATCGCTGAACTTCAGGTAACTTGAGCTTGTTACCTTTGTTAAGTAGGTGGAATATGGTCACCACTTCATCTTTGAAGGAGTATAGTTTCGGTGGAAACTTGAACTCCTGGTTGCTGGCGTTGCTCCTCTTCTGCTTCGGTGGAGCTTCCTCAGACAACTTTACTGCCATCGTTTCTTTGCTCTTGGACTGGGAAGATCGGGCTCCATCACGCGCCTTGTTGTTGACCCCCACTTGTTTTTGCGCACTGAGGGCTAATCTTTTTAGCTGATCTCTCAGCTATCTCTGCTTGCTCGACAAGCTCCTTTCATGTATAAGCTTAGACAGCTCCTATACGAACTTTCACTCCGTCAAGGAAGTTGTGCCGGCACGTTTGAAGCAACATGGGTAAGGGCATGCCTGTAGGGCACAAAAGAGAGATTGTGGAACCTCTCAATGTATTCCCGTGCGGATTCTCTTCTTTTCTGGACTGTCGAGAGGAGCTTGTCCATGGTCACCTTGGTGTCATTCTCGTAGAATCGAGAGAGGAACCGGGTTTTTAGGTCAACCCAAGAGTTTATGGAGCCGTTGGGAAGGCTCCTAAACCAATCAAAGGCTACCCCCTTAAGGGTGCCGATGAATAGTCTGGCCATGATAGCATCATTATCTATTACATTGTCGGTTTGTGACCGGAAGTAATAGATGTGCTGGTTTGGCGAGCTCTTGCCGTCATACGTGTGCAACGTAGGTGGCTAGGGACCTGAGTCCCATTCCAACGGGTAGGGACGTGTCATCCCTACTTTCTTCAGTTCATCCCTCTGAGTTAGGGATGCAATCTGAGTTTGGATGTCTTTGATAACATGAGCATCAATTGAAGAACTTCCTTTCGACTTTTCAGTCTTTGGATGTTCATTGTTGAAATTCTCCTCATCATGATTGCTACCGGTGGTGTTATCATTGTTCTGGTTGTTCAAGAATTGCGCCAAATTTGTTGGATATTTTCCTGAGCTGCTTGCTGAGCCCTGGATGTAACGGCCCCAGTTTCTAATAAGCAAGGTTAGATCCATAATATGTATTTATTCCCAACATCTAGAAAATTTCGGTAGCACTTCCTCTAATATTTTTACTTTTACCACATATAAAATATCCAATTTCGGCTCTAAGGCCTACTTATGTTTATAAAGGATTTCGGCCATATGGCCTACTTATCACACAATAACAAAAATCTCACTAGTACCACATAACAACAGTAAAGATGTCCTCAAAATACTTATGCCATACATCCTCTTCCAATATCATCTAGGCATCCATTAACCACATAATACAACCATCATGATCTTCCTTCTCACATTTACAAACATCCCAAGCATCAAGTTCAAGTTATAACTATTACAAGAAGAAGATTACATATGGAAATGATGTCAAGATACATTTAACTATGAAATGCGGAAATAACCCTACTTATGTACACATGGTGAACAAAAATAATAGTTATAGGTAGATGCCATCCTGCTCTAACTACTCCCTGCTACAGCAGGCCCTTACCTTTATCCAGACCTGAAAGAGAAGAAAATGAAAGGAATGAGCTCGACGGCTCAGCGAGTAAATTTCATAAACACTTTATGAATGACAACATGGTATTTTTCCACAACATACCTTGTAGAGTCCAAAGAAACCTTACATGAATGTAAATGTCACCCTACTCAATTTAATATTTATGAGTCTTAGTTGTTAGACTTTCTTTATGAATACAAGTCCCTTCCCATAGTGTACTAGAGCGAGATCATTACTTGATCCCTCTCAAGAAAGTCTCTAGACACGTATACTTAACTTGCCCAAACCTTGACTATCAAATATTACTATCCAAACAATTACCGATAACATAATATTTTGTTACTTACTAGAGCACAATCACACCTCACCCTAATTATAGGGTACAATTTCCACCGTCTTCTTTCACCTACCGGCTCCCGCTCGGCCCTTCCTCCTTGGAGTACAATAATGACTCATTTATATAGCATAAGAAATAAGCATACATATGCATATAATGCATAAACGTGATTCCCATGACCCCCGTCTTCTTCCACCTACCGGCTCCCGCCCGGCCCCTTCCTCCTATAAGTTGTAAACAAATATGCACTACATTACTCACCGTCTTCCCCCCTCCTACCGGCTCCCGCCCGGCCCCTTCCTCCTAATAAATGACAAACATAGGAACTTAACATACTAAGTATAGTTACTACCATCCACACACCACACATATTTAATCAACTTATACTATTACAAAAGTTACTCAATTATCATGTTTGATAGCAATCACCGAATCAACATATTCACATGTAAACCATATACTCAACATGCTAATTTATTAGTAAAGCCATAATAATTCATATAATTAGGATATATGCGGACCGAGCAAGTATCATGATTAGTGACTTAACGTGACATAAACATAACATATAACATGACTTCTAAAACACTCTTACATTCTAGCAACACCCATCACTATTTACTTTACCTATACTACTTTCACTCTAATTGTTATAATACATAACACAAAAATTTATATAACCCTTCCAATGAAAAGAGAATAAGTATATTATCAATTCTATGAAATATTATTATGCATAATACCTTACCCTATTCTAATACACTTTCCTTAGAATTTCTCTTAGTCTCATACATCCATTTTCTTGAATTAAAACTCATACATGTGGTATGTGAAGTGAGTATGTAATTTACTCACCTTTGTATGGATTCCCACTTATGATTTGCCCAATCCTCCTCTACTCAAACCCTAGCAAAAGAAGAACAAGGGCAAATCTTTAGAAAATAATTCATAAGGAGGAAGGAAATAGTAAAGTAAAGATCTTACCTTCAACCCAATTTAATTTCAGAATTTTGGGGGTTTTGGAACCCAATTTCAGAATTAGGGCTTGGCTTTTTCCCTTGCAAAAATCACCACCAAATCTGAATCTCTTCTTCTCCAGTCAACAGAGAATCCCCCCCAATTCAGGCCGACCCGCGGCCTGAACCGCCGCTGGCGCGCGGCGGTGCGCCGCCCCCGCGCGCTGCGCGCGGCTGCGGGCTGCTGCTCGCGGCTGTGCGCAGCCGCGTGCGGTGGTGGCGCGCGGCTGTGCTGCCGCCCCCCTTGGCTTCGGCCGGGGTGGGAGAGAGAGAAATTTGAGAGGGAGGAGAGATTAGGGTTTGATTTTTGGGGGAGTTCAAAAATTTTTACAGAGAAGAAGAAGGCTTCTACTCTCAGATCCTTACGTAAGAGGGAATAGTTATGCAAAAAGGCCCTTAATAATCTGGCCATTGCAATTGCAACTTCCCTCAAGTTTTGCCACTTGGCCAAGGCTAGGATCTAATTGATCCTAGCCTTACACCTCACCCCATCATGCAAACCTAACCCCTCCACTAACTCAAGTGGTAATAAACAATTTCAACTACAAATACCTAGTATTGTTTTAGGTATGAATTAATTTGGGAATACCATAAAATATACCTAGTATTGCAATATTTAGGATATACTCCCATATTTAAATATCATAATCATTTTGGCATTAAAGCACTTATATATATACATTCTATATATTCAGTTTATGCCGTAAATCAAAAATGAAAATAACTCATAAAAATAAAATATTAACTCTATGGTCATATTAATTTTTATTGGTATTAAATTAGGAATGAGGAATTATAAAATTCCCTTATATCCGGTGCTTAGTATCATGAGGAAATAATAATTAATAACTAATAATAAAAAAATAATATAGGCTATTACATTCTACCCCCCTTAAGGAAGCTTCGGCCCCGAAGCTCGACGTACCTTGAAAAAGTTGTGGGTAGGTAGATCGCATATCCCCTCTGGCTCCCAGGTAGTCTCTTCGATTTCCTGCCTTCTCCATAATACCTTTACTAACGGAATGGTTTTGTTCCGCAAAACCTTCTCTTTACGGTTCAAGATTTGCACTGACTCCACCGTATATGATAAATCTTCTTGGAGTTGAAGTGGAGAGTAACTAAGAACATGACTGGGATCTGGTATGTATTTCCTTAATTGTGATACATGAAATACATTATGCATCTTCTCCATTTCTGGTGGTAATGCTAACCTGTAGGCCAGAGGTCCAACTCTTTCCAATATCTCAAAAGGACCGATGAAACGGGGGTCTAACTTATTCCGTTTACCAACCCGTATCACTCCCTTCATTGGTGATATCTTCAAGAAAACTTTGTCGCCTACCGCAAATTCCAAGGGTCTCCGGCGCCGATCTGCATATGTCTTTTGTCTACTTTGGGCTGCCTTCATCCTCTTCCTAATTATTCGGATCTTCTCTGTTGTATCTACCACTATATCTGCTCCGAATAATGTTCGGTCTCCTATCTCCTCCCAACAAATCGGAGATCTACACTTCCTGCCGTACAAGGCTTCAAATGGTGGCATTCCAATAGTAGATTGATAACTATTGTTGTATGCAAACTCTGCCAAGGATAGGTATTTTTCCCAGTTACCTCCGAAATCCAATACACATGCTCTCAGCATATCTTCAAGTATTTGTATAGTTCTTTCTGATTGTCCGTCGGTTTGCGGATGAGCAGCTGTACTTGGATGTAGTTTAGTGCCCAAGGCCTGGGATAGGCTGACCCATAGTCTTGACTGGAATCGGGGGTCCCGATCTGACACAATAGTCTCAGGTACTCCGTGAATTCTGATTATTTCTCGAAGGTAGATTTGGGCTAATCTGTCCATTGAATAGTTTATTCGAATGGGTAGGAAATGGGCAGACTTTGTGAGTCGGTCTACTATCACCCATATGGTATCATATCCTTGAGGGGATTTAGGAAGTCCGGTAACCAAAATCCATAGTAATATTGCTCCACTTCCATTCAGGAATTTGCAACGGCATAAGGAGTCCCGGAGGCTTTTTGTGTTCCGCCTTGACTTGTTGGCATATCAGGCATCTTTGTACAAATTTAGCTATATCCTTCTTCATTCCTTCCCACCAAAAATTTAATCTTAGATCTTGATACATCTTGGTTGCTCCTGGGTGTGCAGTGTAGGGAGTACAATGTGCTTCAGTCATAATTCGCTCTTTGAGCTTAAAATCTGAAGGTATATAGATTCGGCCTCCTTTTCTTTGCAAGTCCTTAACAATGGAATAATCTTGAGCTTCACCCCTTTGCACTCCTTCCACTATTCTAATTACTTGATCATCTATTAGTTGAGCTTCCTTTATTTCTTTGTGGAGGTCAAAATCAATGCTAACTTGACTTACTTGCACCACTCCTTCTCGAGTTTCCTTCACCAAGATTTCCAATTGCAGCCGCTCTATGCCTTTCAATAAATCATCCCGTTGTGTTAATAACACTGCTACGGATCCTCCCGACTTCCTACTAAGGGCATCTGCTACAACATTGGCCTTTCCGGGGTGGTAATGAATAGCCAAGTTATAGTCTTTCATTAACTCCAACCATCTTCTTTGTCGCATATTCAGCTCCTTTTGAGTAAAGATGTACTTTAGACTCTTATGATCTGTATATATATCACATGAGACTCCATAAAGGTAGTGTCGCCATATCTTCAAGGCAAAGATGACTGCAGCTAGCTCGAGATCATGTGTAGGATAATTCTTCTCATGGTTCCTTAGTTGTCTAGAAGCATATGCAATAACCCTGCCATGCTGCATCAACACACACCCTAGCCCTGACTTTGACGCATCACTGTAAATAACATAGCCTTCAGTTCCAGAGGGCATGACCAGGACTGGGGCTGATGTTAGTTTATCCTTTAACTCCTGAAAACTCCTTTCCTGATTATCTCCCCAATGGAATTTGAGTCCATTCTTGGTTAATTGTGACAAGGATGCTGCAATTTTGGAGAATCCCTCTACAAATCTCCGGTAATACCCAGCCAGTCCCAGAAAACTCCGCACTTCGGTGACATTGGTAGGTCGAGGCCATTCCTTAATTGCTTCGATCTTAGCAGGATCCACTGATATTCCTTCCTTGCTTATGATGTGACCCAAAAATCCAACTTTATCCAGCCAGAATTCACACTTTTTAAGTTTTGCATAAAGTTGGTTCTCTCTCAATAATTGTAAAACTACCCTTAAATGACTTTCATGCTCTTCTTTGCTTTTAGAGTAGATTAGAATGTCATCTATAAAGACCACCACAAATTGATCTAGATATGGTTGGAAGATCCTATTCATCAGATCCATGAATGCTGCTGGAGCATTAGTCAAACCAAATGGCATCACTAAGAACTCATAGTGTCCATATCTAGTCCGAAAGGCTTTCTTAAAAACATCTTCCGGCTTAATTTTTAATTGATGGTATCCAGATCTCAGATCTATTTTGGAAAATATACTGGCACCCTAAAGTTGGTCAAAAAGGTCATCAATCCTTGGTAGTGGATACCGATTCTTAATAGTGACCTTGTTCAACTCACGGTAGTCTATACACAGCCTCATGCTCCCATCTTTCTTCTTAACAAATAACACAGGAGCACCCCAAGGTGATACACTCGGCCGAATAAATCCCAGACTTAGTAGCTCTTGTAGTTGGTCCTTCAATTCTTTCATTTCTGCGGGTGCCATCCTATAGGGTGCCTTAGATATGGGACTTGTCCCAGGTAGAAGATTAATGGAGAAATCTATTTCCCTATCTGGGGGCAAACCGGGTAGATCCTCCGGAAATACATCAGGATATTCCTTCACAACTTCAATGTTTTCAACTTTCATTATCCGTCTTCACTTATAACAGTTGTCAGAAATCCTTGACATCCTTGCCTTAATAGCTTAGTGGCCTTCACAGCTGAAATGATTGGAGTGCAAATCTTACCTTCATCCCTTCATAGACTCTTTCTGGAGTTCCTTCTAACTTAAATATTATTCTCTTCTGATGACAATCTACCTGAGCTCGATATGTTGACAACCAATCCATTCCCAGGATGATGTCAAATTTCATCTCTCCTAATTTAATCAAGTCTGCATGTGTTTTCATTTCTCCTATAATGATTTCACATTCCTTATAGTATTCACTAGTGGTCACACTTACGCCTACTGGGGTTGACACCACTAGTTGATAGTTCAAAGGTTCAGAATTCTTGTTAATCATTGCAGCAAATGATGAAGAAACAAATGAATGGGTAGCACCAGGGTCAAATAATACTCGAGCAATATTTTTAGATACACAGACGGTACCTTCCACCACTGCATTGGATGCCCTAGCTTCCTGTGGAGTTATTGCGTTCATTCTTCCTTGAGCTCTGGGTTGTTGCACCGATGCTTGCGTCGTGGCTGAGCGAGTCCTGTTGACAGGTTGTCGAAAGGTGGTAGCTTGTCCTCTTGCTGTTGGGGCAATACCCATGGCTGGTCTCCCTGTTCCCCTACTAGCTCCTGGATATCCATGCAGGGTTGGGCAGTCTCTCCTCATATGACCCATTTTTCCACAAGTAAAACATTGCTTACCAACGAGCAACTGCCGGTGTGATTCCTATTGCATCTGGGACACCATTGGCTTCCCGCAAAGTTGGAGTGTGGAGATGGTATTGGTAATTCTGAATGAGAAAATCCCCTCTTCTTAGGCCACGAGTTCCCTCTGGTCCTTTGGGCTGGCATAAAGGAAGATCCGGTACCTCTGTCGGACCTTACTGGATGAGCTTCAAAGTTTGGCGCATTAGCATACCGGGGGCGCTTCATAAAAGGCAGTTCCCTGGTCCTTGCCTCCTGGCTCTCCTGCATGTCGCTTTCAATTTCTAGGGCTCTCTACTGCTTGGCTATAGATCTGTAATTGGAAGGGAATCAGTTTACTCCTGATTTCCGGCCTCAAACCCCTAACAAATCTTTTTGCTCTATCTTCCTCTTCAGACACCAATTTCTCCGCATATCTAGACAGTTGGGTGAATTTGGCCTCATATTGACTTACAGTCAACTGGTCCTGCTTTAGGTCTTGGAACTCCATTGCGAGTCTGTCCTTCACCACTCCTGGTATATATTTTCATTAAACTTCTTAACTAAGAAGTTCCAAGAAATTTCTTTCCCCATGGTTCTAGCTCCTCCTTTGATCATCTCCCACCAGCGTTCTGCTTCTCCTTGGAACATGAAGGAGGTGAAAGATACCCGTTGATTTTCCGTGCACTCCATAACATCAAGTATTTTCTCAATTTGATGGAGCCATTCTTCTGCTTGTATCGGATCCAATCCTCCTTTAAATGCTGGTGGGTTTAACTTTTGAAATTGTTCCAGGGCTCTTCGAGGATTGTTAACATTTGCCAGTTGCAACAACCAATCTGGTATGCTATCTGGAATTCTCCGATTGGCGTTGGATTGTTCATTTAGGAATTCTTGACTTGCTGAGGGATGGACGCTCCCGATTGCACTATGCAATGGGACGTCGCCCTCCGAGTTGGCCTCGGATGGAGGAAAATTTAAGTCCATTTAATACCTAGAAGAATAGTCGAACTTAATTAATGACAACTCAATAATAACAAGTATAATAGTTCCAAAAAAAACAAAACACTGATTTCATCTTTATTATCTTGTTCTAAGCGAACCCTTGTATCTTTACTATCTGGAGGACTTCCCAGAATGATAGCTGGATTGGTCTCATCTGACTCAAAATCTCAGTCCATCTGGTCTGCAATCCAACTCAAACTTTCCGACTCTGGATTGTCGGATGACGATCCCGTCATCTCAGAATCCCCCATCTGTAGAAGTAAAAATTTACATTAGACAATTTGTCTTCCAATTCTCCCCAAAATAATAAATTACATGACTATATAACAATACATGATAGAAAATTATCACTTCTTTAACCATGCCGATCTTCAAAATTTCCTTTGGGTAGAACTACCCTGCCAAAAGGTTTAACCCTGTCTTGTATGATATTTTAATTGTTCTCTTTTTGCAGTGTCCCATACCACTGCAATTCCACACAGAAGGGCCCGCACCCTTTGCAGGATCCATTTGAATTAAGGTATGCGGGTACCCAAATTCAAACGTAGAAAACAGTTAAATATCATACTTTTCGGGGTCAAACTACCCTAAGATTCTACTATCCCTCCTATACTCCTTTCTATTTTACTCAAACATACATACAGATTTCACATGCTTACCTAGCCTAGTCCTGTATGCTACATCTATCTAGGCTAACCTTGCCTAAACCACGCTCTGATACCAACTGTAACGGCCCCAGTTTCTAATAAGCAAGGTTAGATCCATAATATGTATTTATTCCCAACATCTAGAAAATTTCGGCAGCACTTCCTCTAATATTTTTACTTTTACCACATACAAAATATCCAATTTCGGCTCTAAGGCCTACTTATGTTTATAAAGGATTTCGGCCATATGGCCTACTTATCACACAATAACAAAAATCTCACTAGCACCACATAACAACAGTAAAGATGTCCTCAAAATACTTATGCCATACATCCTCTTCCAATATCATCTAGGCATCCATTAACCACATAATACAACCATCATGATCTTCCTTCTCACATTTACAAACATCCCAAGCATCAAGTTCAAGTTATAACTATTACAAGAAGAAGATTACATATGGAAATGATGTCAAGATACATTTAACTATGAAATGCGGAAATAACCCTACTTATGTACACATGGTGAACAAAAATAATAGTTATAGGTAGATGCCATCCTACTCTAACTACTCCCTGCTACAGTAGGCCCTTACCTTTATCCAGACCTGAAAGAGAAGAAAATGAAAGGAATGAGCTCGACGGCTCAGCGAGTAAATTTCATAAACACTTTATGAATGACAACATGGTATTTTTCCACAACATACCTTATAGAGTCCAAAGAAACCTTACATGAATGTAAATGCCACCCTACTCAATTTAATATTTATGAGTCTTAGTTGTTAGGCTTTCTTTATGAATACAAGTCCCTTCCCATAGTGTACTAGAGCGAGATCATTACTTGATCCCTCTCAAGAAAGTCTCTAGACACGTATACTTACCTTGCCCAAGCCTTGACTATCAAATATTACTATCCAAACAATTACCGATAACATAATATTTTGTTACTTACTAGAGCACAATCACACCTCACCCTAATTATAGGGTACAATTTCCACCGTCTTCTTTCACCTACCGGCTCCCGCTCGGCCCCTTCCTCCTTGGAGTACAATAATGACTCATTTATATAGCATAAGAAATAAGCATACATATGCATATAATGCATAAACGTGATTCCCATGACCCCCGTCTCTTCCACCTACCGGCTCCCGCCCGGCCCCTTCCTCCTATAAGTTGTAAACAAATATGCACTACATTACTCACCGTCTTCCCCCCTCCTACCGGCTCCCGCCCGGCCCCTTCCTCCTAATAAATGACAAACATAGGAACTTAACATACTAAGTATAGTTACTACCATCCACACACCACACATATTTAATCAACTTATACTATTACAAAAGTTACTCAATTATCATGTTTGATAGCAATCACCGAATCAACATATTCACATGTAAACCATATACTCAACATGCTAATTTATTAGTAAAGCCATAATAATTCATATAATTAGGATATATGCGGACCGAGCAAGTATCATGATTAGTGACTTAACGTGACATAAACATAACATATAACATGACTTCTAAAACACTCTTACATTCTAGCAACACCCATCACTATTTACTTTACCTATACTACTTTCACTCTAATTGTTATAATACATAACACAAAAATTTATATAACCCTTCCAATGAAAAGAGAATAAGTATATTATCAATTCTATGAAATATTATTATGCATAATACCTTACCCTATTCTAATACACTTTCCTTAGAATTTCTCTTAGTCTCATACATCCATTTTCTTGAATTAAAACTCATACATGTGGTATGTGAAGTGAGTATGTAATTTACTCACCTTTGTATGGATTCCCACTTATGATTTGCCCAATCCTCCTCTACTCAAACCCTAGCAAAAGAAGAACAAGGGCAAATCTTTAGAAAATAATTCATAAGGAGGAAGGAAATAGTAAAGTAAAGATCTTACCTTCAACCCAATTTAATTTCAGAATTTTGGGGGTTTTGGAACCCAATTTCAGAATTAGGGCTTGGCTTTTTCCCTTGCAAAAATCACCACCAAATCTGAATCTCTTCTTCTCCAGTCAACAGAGAATCCCCCCCCCCCAATTCAGGCCGACCCGCGGCCTGAACCGCCGCTGGCGCGCGGCGGTGCGTCGCCCCCGCGCGCTGCGCGCGGCTGCGGGCTGCTGCTCGCGGCTGTGCGCAGCCGCGTGCGGTGGTGGCGCGCGGCTGTGCTGCCGCCCCCCTTGGCTTCGGCCGGGGTGGGAGAGAGAGAGAGAGAAATTTGAGAGGGAGGAGAGATTAGGGTTTGATTTTTGGGGGAGTTCAAAAATTTTACAGAGAAGAAGAAGGCTTCTACTCTCAGATCCTTACGTAAGAGGGAATAGTTATGCAAAAAGGCCCTTAATAATCTGGCCATTGCAATTGCAACTTCCCTCAAGTTTTGCCACTTGGCCAAGGCTAGGATCAAATTGATCCTAGCCTTACACCTCACCCCATCATGCAAACCTAACCCCTCCACTAACTCAAGTGGTAATAAACAATTTCAACTACAAATACCTAGTATTGTTTTAGGTATGAATTAATTTGGGAATACCATAAAATATACCTAGTATTGCAATATTTAGGATATACTCCCATATTTAAATATCATAATCATTTTGGCATAAAAGCACTTATATATATACATTCTATATATTCAGTTTATGCCGTAAATCAAAAATGAAAATAACTCATAAAAATAAAATATTAACTCTATGGTCATATTAATTTTTATTGGTATTAAATTAGGAATGAGGAATTATAAAATTCCCTTATATCCGGTGCTTAGTATCATGAGGAAATAATAATTAATAACTAATAATAAAAAAAAATAATATAGGCTATTACACTGGAAGTCTGTTCTTGGGACTCCATACGCCGACAAAGATCATCATCATGGTTATTGTCGGCTATGTTGACCGACACAATCCTTGTTTGTTCAGAGCTGACGTTGACGGAGGAAGCGTAGCCGCGGGCTTCTCCTTCATCGTCTGACCATTAGAAGAGGCTTCTCAATGGTTCTGACAATATTGCCTCTGTGGAAGGGAGGGATGTCCATAATTAGGGTATTGCTACCATGAATCGAGTACCTCGAAAGGCACCTTCCGGTTCAACCAGAACCTAACTTAAGTCAGGGATATAGTCAGAATCTGGAGAACTAGATGAGGGAGCGCGAACCCCCTGTCTCTCTCTTCGGGATCACATTGAATCTCTCCCTCTGCCTATCATGTTGACAGAAGTTGCAGCGAGATGAGGCATCTTAGCTTTCCTCTCCCCCGAGATTTGGGCTTTTCAGAGGTCTTGGCTGACAACTAGTCGAATACCGACGGTTGGTTTGGAGGAGTGGTTGCAGGGATTGGCCCTAGACAACAATTGACGGAGTGGACTGTAACAAGTTGACACCCCGCTTGTCCACACTAAGACGAAATGTGAACATGCTCTTCAGAGCTAGATTTTCGCTTGCTTAAAAATTCCCTCAAGTTTGTGTTGCTTGGACCCAATCGATCCAACACGGAAACTTGGGGAGGCTGGAAATTAGCCCTGATGGGCTGAACAGTCTTAGGCTTAACCCTAAACTTAACCTTGGAGGATGTCTTTCTGGCTGGAAGCGAAGCTGGGACAGCTTCGCCGCAAAGCTTAGCTTCGCGAGGCGAATCTATTTGAGCACTTAGCGCTTTAGCTTCGTTGTTGGAAGTGGGCTTAGCACTATTTAGCAATGCTTTTCCTTTAAGCAAAATAGCTTCGCTGTCTTGCGACTAAGAATTTCGTAGCAGTAGCTTCGCTGATAGCACCTTTGGGTTCTTTGCCCGTATCTTCGCGGGAGGAGCACAACTGAGCTCTATGAAGAGCCAGAGTAGTCTCGCAGCCAGAGACTACATGAGCTTCGGCAGAAGCTGAAACGAGAGATCTTTTAGCCTTGCGTGAGGCTAAAGCGGATTTTTCAATCCAAAGAGCCTTAGAGGCTGATCTAGCTTCGCACGCAGCATAGAGATGCTGGCGCGAAGCTAGTTTAGCCTGTGTTGAGATTGAGTTAGGCTTGCAGGCGGCCTCCATCTCAGCAAAGACTTGCTTTCGAGTAGTGACCAGAGGAGACCTGGCCACAGAGATCCTCCTGTGCTTGCGCACATTGATAGGGCTCGAGTTGCCCTTAGAGAAGTTATTCGAACTTCTCTTGATCAAACTGGATGACCAGTATCTCAACAGTAGATCCAAGGGTCTCATCGTCGCATTGTGACACCATCTTCTTATTGTTGAAGAAGATAGTCTTTAGCGGAGTCACCATCTTGTTTTCCATAGATTTGAACAGTGTTAGAGGCAATGCGCCTCAGGCACGAGGCGAAGTGAGGCGCAACAATGCGCCCCGCATCGCAGGCGAGGCGTGTGGGCAGCGCGAGGCTCGCCCCCGAATGCGCCTCGCGCGAAGTGCATCGCCTCTATGCGTTTATTGTTTGTGGGGCGGGTCAGGTTACAACTCACCTACTTAGCGGGTAAATTCGGCCCGCTTAAGTTAGATAAGAAGTAAAAATGAAAAATTAACTTTTTTACTGCAGGCGAACCCGATCTAGGGCAGAGGGCCCCCCACATTCATCGTTGTCGCCTTCATCACTATCGCCTTCGTCGTCGTCGCCAGGTAAGCACACTCTCTCTTTACTCCAGCTCTCTCTCTCTCTTTCAATTCTCTCTTGATCTCTCTTTGCTCTCTTCTCTCTCAGAGACACATAGATCTCTCATCTCTGAGAGAGAAGAGAGACAGAGAGAGATTAAGAGAGAGGAAGAGGGGGGAGAGAGCTGGAGAGGAGAAAGAGATCAGGAGAGAGGAAGAACGAGAGAGAAACAAAGATAGATCTATCTCTGATGCATTTTTAGTGTAAATTTTTAGTAGATTTTTAGTGTAAAATTTTTAATGCATTTAGTGTGCATTTTTCATTATCTTAGAATACAAAAAAAGAATATTTTCATAATCATGTGTCTCACTGAAGTTTGTGTCTTACTGAATACATTCATAATATATCAATAAAAAGAAAAGAATACATCCATACAAAGAAGAAATCCATAATATATCCATACATAGAAAAGAATACATTCATAATACATCCATACAAAAAGAAAAAATTTGCGCCTCATTGAAGTGAGGCGATCACCTTGCGCCTTGCGCTTCGTATGCGCTGGATCCTTTGCGCCTCACACTACGCCTCGCGCCTCGATAACACTGGATTTGAATGTGGGAAAACTTTACTAATGTTGAAGAGAAGTTACAAGTAAAAAATGAAATTTATAAGAACTCTCTTCTGAGATTTCTGGGGAAGTGTGCAGGTGGAAATCTGGTCTGTGCGTGACCACTTTGTTCCGTTGACGATGCGAGCGATTGAGTCTTCGGTCTTTTGGTTGGACTTCCTTCTCGCCTGGTTCTGAAAATTCCTTGAGAATGGAAGATTTAGGGTATTGGCACACTTAAAGAGAAATAGAAATTCTCTAAAGAAGCTTGATCTCTCTCTAAAATTCAGCCCGTTTAGCCTGCCAAAATCCTCCCCCGAGCTCATCCTTGCAATGGGCTATTTATAGGCTTTATGGAGTGCAACTGTTCCCCTAAAATTTAGCAGATTGAATCAATCAGTCTAGCTTCGCCTCTAAAGCTCAAATTGCTTCGCTGTGAAGCTAAACTTAACTTCAACAAAGCTAGCAGTGTGCATGTGAAGCTAAATAGCAAGCTAGTTTGGGGTCGTTACACCAATTCCTTGATTTACTCCACTTAATGAGGGATCTTCCCTCGATCTTCTCCAACCAATAAGGAGTAATAGGATCACAACAATTAACTGCCAAAAAGTGATATCAACCATATTAATCTCGTGCTGAGATTTAAAATGCTCAAAAATGATCAAAATAGCTCTCAAATCTCAATAGAGCTAAGCTTCCGGCGAAACTGGAAATGAGTCTATAATGGAGCTATGCAAGGGATCTGAGGCGAAGTTGAGATTGATCTCTCAACGGAGCTAAAAAGAAGCTTCATGCGAAGTTATGAAATGATCCCACATCGGAGCTAAATAGTAGCTTCTTGCGGCGATAGTAGCTTCTAGTAGCTAGAAATAAGCTTGCAACAAAGCTGAAAGTTAGCCTTTGATGGAGCTCGAGTTAAGCTTCTCAGGCGAAGCTAGCCTATTTGGGCTTAAATGAGGCTCAGTGTTTAGCCTACTTAGCTTTTTGAGCTTCTTCAGAAGGCAATACTTGATTCACTGTCTGCTTCACTGGATCAGTGGAGTCCAAGTTACTGGTTTATCCATCAGGGATGGACAGGTGTTCAGCCTGCCGATGACTTGTCTTTTAGAAGTGTCGACAAGTTAGACATCGTTCAGACCGGTTGTAGAGTTGCCTTGGAGTTTATCTTTCGGAGTGTCAACATGCATCACCATCATAGTCTACTCTTAGTGCCTCTTCCACTAGCTTGGCTAAAATACAACACATGCTTCGTCTATTGCTCGCCCTTTTACATACCAAATTGAGTGTCACCATTGTCATGCCAAAGGTTATATAGCTTCTTGTTGTCCACAACATACTTTAGTTATTGATTGTGAGGATGATACCTTACTTGAGGATACTGATGAACTTTTAGTGATGGACTCCTTGAGCCCGATTATGAGGACTCTTCTGTGATGTATAAGGATGATTCCCCCATTGATGAGGATTATTTTTCAGTGATGAGATACATTTTGTCCATCCCCAATGATAGTGATTCGTGAAAACACACTATGATTTTTCACACTTTCGTTCCTATAAACGGAAAAATTATGTAAGCTGGTCATTGATGGAGGTAGCTATATGAACGTGGTTTCTAAGTTCATTGTTGATAGATTTGCCCTTAAAACAGAGGCACATCCTCATCCATTTAAGATAGCTTGTGTAGATAAGACTATCATACCTGTTAAGGAATAGTCACTTTTAAAATAAGACCGTATTTCGAGGACATCTACTGTGAGGTATTACCTATGGATATCGCTCATCTTTTGCTAGGTCGTACTTGGTTGTATGATAATATTTTCGTAATAATATATATAAATTCATACATGATAAGAACATTCTTTTGAGACCTGCAAAGCTAGCCAGTGGTACCCGCCCTGTAGATAAGTCATGTACTAGTAATACTCCAACCCAACGACTTTAAATTTTGACCCACAAATATTTTGAGAAAAATTGTGTTGAGTTAGGGTTTGTCTTTGCCTAAGTAGTAGGTACATATAGGTTCATCATGCCTTCTGAGCTTTTGTTCACTCGTTCTTCTGATGATGTCTCCAGTCTATTAGATGAGTTTAGGGATATTTTATCTCATGAGTTACATGATGTGCTACCACTTCTTAGAGGCATCCAACAAGTTATTGACTTAGTTTCATGATCATAATTGTCTAGCCTTTTCCTTTATAGGATGAGCCTTGTAGCTGAGTTGAATAGACAACTTGAAGGTCTTTTAGAGAAAGATTTTATTCAGCATAGTCTTAGTTTTTATGTTCCTATTCTGTTAACTCCTAAGAAAGATCTTAGAGGAATGTGTGTAGATAGTCGAGTCATTACCAAAATCAGAGTTGAGTATAGATTTTCTATTTCTAGACTCGAGGATATGTTAGATAAATTATCTGATGCCAAATGGTTTTCTAAGATTGATCTGCATAGTGGATACCACCAGATTAGAATTCGCCCTGCATATGAATGGAAAACAGCCTTTAAGACACAAGATGGACTTTATGAGTGATTAGTAATGTCTTTTGGAATGTCTAATATCCCTAGCACTTTCATAAGAGTAATGACGCATGTCTTACGATCTTTTATAAGTAAGTTTGTTATTGTATACTTTATTGACCTACTGATTTACACTTTACAGCAAGACTAGTGATGGACACTTGGCTCACCTCTTTAAGGTTTTCTTGACTCTTCTTACTGACAACTTGTATGAAAACTATAAGAAATGCTCTTTCATGCAAAATTAAGTGTTGTTCTTAGATTTTATTGTGTCTGCCTAACGAATTTCTGTTGATCGTGATAAGGTTAAAACCATAAGAGAGTGATTAGAGCCTAAAACATTGATTGAAACTTGTAGTTTTCATGGTTTAGTATCATTTTATAAGAGATTCATTAAGGGATTTAGTACCATTACCGCCCCAATCACTGAGTATTTGAAGTTGAAACTTTTAAGTGGACTCTTGCTACACATAAAACCTACTTAGACATTAAGTAGAAGGTGATTGAAGCTCATGTGTTATGACATACTGATCTTTCGAAGGCTTTTAAAGTAGCTTGTGATGTTTCGGGTGTAGGAGTTGGAGTATTCTCAGTCAAGAAGTCAACATGGTCATCCTTGTTGCTTATTTTAGTGAAAACCTTAATGAGGCTAACAATGATATTCTACTTATGTAAAGAGTTTTATGCAACGGTGCAATCTCTGTCATTGGCGTTATTATCTGTTGCCTAAAGAGTATGTTCTATATTTTGACCATCAAGCCCTTCATTACCAGAGTAAGTTGAGCTCTAGACATGCTAAGTGGGTTGATTTTCTTCAAGATTATATATTTGTTCTCAAACATCGTGCTGGGGCAGACAATAAGGCTGTTGATGCTCTTAGTCGTGTTATCGTTGTTTTACACCATGCAAAATTCTATGGTTGGTTTTGAGCACCTTAAGAATGAGTACTCTTAATGTCCAGATTTTGGTATCATTTATGAAGAGTCCTTAGATAACTCTAGTCCTACATAAGGTGATTTTCTTAATTGGGAGGGGTATCTTTTTAAAAGTGTTAAGTTGTGTATTCCTCGTACTTCACTTAGAGATTGCTTAGTTTGGGAATTACGTGCTGGAGGTTTAGCTGGACATTTTGGTCGAGATAAAACCATTGCTTTGGTAGAGGATAGGTTTTATTGGCCTTGGTTGAAAAGACAGGTTCCCATATTGTCTTCCAGTGTCACACTTATCAATTAGGTAAGTCTAAGAAACAAAACACCGGTTTATACACACTTCTTCATGTTCCAGATACCCTTTGAAGATATCTTAGCATGGACTATTCTAGGATTGCCCAAAACTGTGCAAAAATACGATTATAATTTGTGATTGTGGATATATTTTCTAAGATGGCTTACTTCATCCCTCAAAGTATTGATGCTTCATTTATGGCTAAAATGTTCTTTAAGGAGATTGTTAGGTTACGTGGCATTCCAACCTCGATCGTGTTTGACAGGGATGTTAGGTTTGTTAGCTACTTATGGAAAATTCTTTCTAAGTTGTTTGGGACTACATTTAAGTATTCTTCTGCTTTTCACCCTCAAATTGATGGTCAACTGAAGTTGTTAACCGTAATTTAGGTAATTTGTTTTGATGTTTAGTTAGAGAAAAGCCTGAAAATTGAGATCTTATTTTGCCACATGTTGAGTTTGCGTACAATAATTCTGTTAACAGGTTACACATAAGAGTTCTTTTGAGATTGTTCATGGTCCTTGTCCCTGCCAACCCATTTTTTCTTCTTCCTTTACCTACTGATTATCGTCCGTCTGATTATGCCCAAACTTTTGCTGAACAGATCCATAATTTGTATCTTAAGATTAGATGAAAAATTATTTTGAGTAATGATACTTATAAACTTGCTACTGATGCACATCGTAGGTGTTAATCAGAGTTAGGATTAGGGTTAGGGTTAGAGATGAATTGGAGAGAATTAGATGGATGGATTAATCCCATCTCATCTCTTTTTATTATTAAAATATATATGGAATTGCACACAAAAGTCCTTATATTAATTTATTACATAACACTTTCGCTCAAGTTGGAGCATATACATCGTACATACCCAGCTTGTTACGAATGAACTGCATTCGAGATCTCCCAAGTGACTTGGTCAACAAATTTGCAAGCTGATTGGCAGAAAACGCATGTTTTGGTTCAATAATACCATCATAATTTCTTCGTACCACATGACAATTTACTTCAATATGCTTCGTCCTCTCATGAAACACATGTTTTGTACAATGTAATCAGTCAACTTGTTATCACAATATAGCCTCATCGGAGTTTGGGCACAAACCCAGCTCGGACAGAATATTTTGTATCCACACAAGCTCACATGTAAGATCAACCATAGCCCTATATTCTGACTTCACACTTGACCTAGAGACAACAGTCTGCTTCTTGCTCTTTCACGGTATATCCCTCCAACAAAGACACAATGCCCTGTAATAGCCTCCTGTAGTTTGGACATCCTGGTCAATTTGCAGCAATCTAAATACAGAAGTCTTCTTCCTGGAGCGCTCTTCAGATATCGTAATATCCTGATCAGTGCATCTCGTTCGTGGGGCTAACATGAATTGACTCAACACTAACCAGATATGAAATATATGGTCGATTCATTGTCAAATAGTTTAGCTTCCCAGCTAGTCTCATATACCATTCTTGGTTTTCCAAGAGCTCCCTGATCAGACAGTAGCTTAAAGTTTGGATCCATTAGTGTATCCACAGCTTTACACCCGAGCATACATGCTTTTGATAACATATCCAACACATACTTCTGCTGAGATTCCTTCTTAGATCTAGTTACCTCAATCCCCAGAAAATACTATAGTGGCTCCAAGTCTTTGGTCTGGAACTTCTGCTATAAATGTTACTTTAAGTCACTTGGACATCATCTTCGTAATCACAATATCATCTACGTAGACCACTAAGAGAATACGTTTTTCCTGATGGATGCGAAAGAAAAATCGAGTGATCCTTTTGAGACCGACAATGGCCAAACTCCTGAACGATGGAACCAAATCTCTCAAACAGGCTTGAGGGGATTGTTTCAAGCCATAAAGTGACTTTTGTAGATGACAGACTTTACCACTCTCTCCCTGAGCAGCAAACCTAGGTGGTTGCTCCATATAAACTTTCTCATCAAGGATGTCATGGAGGATTGCATTCTTAATTTCTAACTGGTGTAGAGTTTAGTGATGTGCAACAGCAAGTGAAATAAGTAATCGAACTGAAATCATCTCTGCTACTGGAGAGAATGTGTCCTGGTAATCTACACCATATGTCTGTGAGTATCCTTTCGTCACCAAATGAGCCTTAAAATGAGCTAAAGTTCCATCAGAGTTCAGTTTGACAGTATATACCCACCGACATCCAACTGCCTTTTTTCCAGCTGAAAGTGAAATTGGATTCCATGTTCTATTTTGTCTTAAGGCATGCATCTCATCTTCCAATCACTGCCCGCCGACCTGAATTTGACATGACATTTGAAACAAACTTAGGAACAAGATAAGAGTCTACGAAGGAAACAAAAGCATGATATTGTATGGAAACATGTGCATAAGATAAGAAGTTGTACAGTAGATGTAGAGTGCAACTTCTTTTTCCTTTACGGTGAACAATAGAAATATTAAGATCAGATTGAGAATTAATATCAACAGAAGAATCAATATCAACATAAGGAGAAGGAATAGCAGTATTCTTACTTGATGTCGTGTCAGTGATCAGAGATATAGGGACAACTGGCACATCGACAGTGGATTTGGCACATCTAGTATACACATGTCCATATTTCTGAGGCATAGGATCCACATTGACAAATGAAGATGAGTTTTCTAAAAAGAGCATGAAGACGTCTTTTGGTTTTAACTATATATGCTTGGAGGTCTCTTTGAGTATATTGTGGACTCGAAAAATGTAACATTTGCAGAGATCAGAAACTTAAGCAAAGTGGGATAATAACATCTATATCATTTTTGACCTCTAGAATACTCCAAAAAGACACATTTAAAGGTTTAGTATCCAGTTTGGTGTGATTGGTACTATGATCGTGAACAAAACATACATAACCGAAAATTCTAAGAGGTAAAGAAAACATGTCATGTTTGAGGTAAAGAAAACATGTCATGTTTGAGATAAAGAACCGAATGTGGTATAATCTGATCATTAAAAAAATTGTAGAAGGCATCTGGTTAATGAGATAATAAGCTGTAAGAACTGCATCTCCTAGAAGTGTTTGGAAACATTCATGTCAATTAACAAAGTTTGTATCCCTCAAGCAAGTGACAATTTTTACGTTCACCCACCTTATTCTATTGTGGACTGTAAGTGTAAGAGGTTTGGTGACTAATTCTATTATCAGACATGAAATGCATAAAAGATGAACTATAAATTATTTTTAACATTATCAGTTTGCAAAGTTTGAACAGAAATACCAAACTAATTCTTGATTTTATTACAAAAAGTTTGAAAAATGAAGAGAGAGCCTCTGAATAATTTTCATTAAATATAACCATATCACACAAGAAAAGTCGTCCACAAAGATAATGAAATATTTAAAATCAAGTGTTGAACTAGGACACGGTCCCCAAATATCAGAATGAACAAATTCAAATGGGTGATTTATCCTCTTATTGACTCTCAATGGATGAGGCACACGATGGTGTTTACCCATTTGACATAACTTACATTCAAGAGATGACACTTGACCTAACTCAGGAATTAATTTCTTTAAAACTGGCAAGGTAAGATGACCAAACGGACGATGTAAATCTCACAAAGTAGAGCTAACACATGCAAGCGAATTGGCACCAGTCTATAGGTGATACAGACCTCCATAATCACGTCTCGTGCCAATCGTCTTATGCGTCCCAATCTCCTGAAATACACAATGATCAGAAAAGAATGTCACCGAACAATTCAAGGATCATGTAAATTTATTGATAGATAATAGATTAAGCAGAAACTTGAGTATGTAAAAGACAAATTACAAAGGTAATGAAGCAGTAACCTTAGCTGTGCCTACACTCTAAACACGAGACGTAGCACCATTTGCTGAAGTTGTAAAAAATGATAATGGTGAAGATATGTCATGCAGAATACCTTTGTTTTCCGTTATGTGATCAGATGCACTAGTGTCAATGGTTCACATATTAGAAGCTCTGGTAGTAAAACACGTAGTTGGGTCACCTGACTGTGCCAATGTAGCAATGGATGAAGACGATGTGATCTGTGTAGCATGAAATTGCTGGAACATCTGGTATTTTCCGAATCTTCATCTGACATAAATATACTACTAGAACCTGAGGGAACATGTCTCTCTGATGCATAGGCCAGATAAGCAAACTCACCAACTTGGGAGCTCTTGTCGTACAATTTAGGGCACCTGTTTTTCGTATATCCAATCTCCCCGCAATTGTACTGTCCTCATATCTTGTTGCCAATTCTCTACTTCTCCATTTGCTTCACGACCAAAATCTCCCCCCTCTGCCATCAAACCGGCCTCCTCAGCTAAAATGTCCTCTACCATTAACAAAACAGCCTCCTCAGCCAAGATCCCCAGTGCTACCACCAAAACAACCTCATCGACCAAAATCTCCTTTGCAATTGCCAAAACGACCTCCTTGACCACCACCAACAGTTGTAAATTGCCCCTGTTGAACGGTTAGAGCTGACCGTTCATGAAACTCGTTCCCAATAGGATTATGTGATTCCTCCTGGAAGATGCTTTGAAGAAATCGATCTCTGGTAAAGAGTCAACTGTAGAACATCTATCACTTGTGGACACGTAGGAGTATGCTCTGATGACAAACTTTCTAGGAAAGTCAGCACTGCCTGGTCCCACTGCTTATGCATCTTTTCACATCCTTTGAGATGTGAAACCACCCCTTCAGCTCCTCATAAATACTGTTGAAGTCTGCATAGTGTTGAGACAAGATTTTATTGCCCTTTTACTCTGGAACATCTCATAAATGACATCGAAAACTCTATTATAAGATTATTCTTCCCCGAATATAGCTCCTCAAGATAGTTCCATATCTCCTTCAGTGTCGACGTATGCATCACCAAATCTTGTATCTTCGGCTCTATGATATTCAACAACTGACCAAAGAGAGTAGCATTTTCTCGCTCACTCATTGTCCTAGAACTAGGAGGATATGTGTACAGATGACTCATCTTTCCACGATTAGTTAAATTAATTTCAACAATATTTCTCCATTGTAAATAGTTATATCCATTCAACTTCTTATCAATGATCTTACTAGTAATGAACTTTGGAACAATCAGCTTAAGCTCTTCTGACTCTGTATACTCGTCGAATCTACCGTACTCACAATCTCCCAGCCACCAACCACCAGGGTTCAAAGACTCGGCCGAGTCGGAGTTGACTCGGTCGAGTCGTCTCTGAATTGACGAGTTCTGCGACACGATCTGGCCAAGAGCTCGAGTTTTGGCCGACTCGGGGCCGACTCGGCTGAGTCGCGAACAACTGGGCAAGGCCGAATCGGTCTCGAATCGTTCAAGCATAAAAAGAAAAAAAAGATGAATCGATCTAGGATTACCTCGTTTGCTGCCGCTACCGTTTGGTCGCCCACCGCAGCTGCCCGCCCTCTGCTGCCTTTCGCCTGCCGCAGATGGATCCAGGTAAGTCTCCCTCCCTCCCTCCTGTCTCTCCCTCTGTCCCTCCCTTCCCTCTATCTCTCTCTGCCCCTCGCTCCCTCCCTTCCTCCCTCCCATCTCTCTCTCTGTCTCTCCCTCTAATCTCTCTCTCCCCCTCTCTCCGATCTCTTTTTCTCCGCTTTCTCCCTCCAATTTCATAGCGGTTTCGTCGCCCGTCGCCGCCCTCCGATTTCACAGGGGCTTCCTCCGATCTCTCTGTCTCCGCTTTCTCCCTTTCTACCGTTGTCGTCGCCCGATGAGAGAGAAGGTGAGAAGAAAGAGAGAGAAAGCGGAAGAGATTGAGAAGAAAGAAAGTGAGTGAGCGGGTGAGATTGAGAAGAAAGAGGGTGAGCAGGAGCGAGTAAGTGAGAGAGTGAGACAGAGACATACAGAGACAGATAGTGAGTCTCACCCTCTCTATGTTGAGTATGATAGGTGATATGTTTTGGACATGTGATATATAAATATTGATGTCTACATTTTTTAAGATTTGTCGTGATTTTTTCAAAAAATTTGAGCTTTCTTTGTAGTGTTTTGCCCATATCGTTCGAGACCGATCTGAGACCCCGCGACCGAAGTGCCCGTCGAGTCGGCGGCCGAGATCGCAACTTTGAACCATGCCAGCCAACCACTGCAACCAAAACTCAAGAATTCTCCTAACACATGACAACTTCAAAAGAAAGCACAACTTTTCAAACTCACATACAGCTCAAAACACATCTTCTATCAAACCTCTCATCAACCCTCACATAACTACACATAGGAAAAGGAAAGACCTTTTTTTACCTGTCTGTTGCAGAGAGACAATAAACAATAAACCTTTTTTGAAAGCACTATAGAGAGAAGGAAGGATGAGGGTGAGGTGAGGTGGAAGAGGAATTGAATCTTCATGGCTTGCTGAGGTCAGCTTCGAGGGTTAGTGAGTTCGTAAAGGTCAGATTCGAGTCGATGGGTGTTGTTGATGGGTGATGTCGATGATCAGGATGAAAAAGAGTCGATGGGTGCATATCAGGAAGAAGATGAGTCAAAATTGAGATGGGTGTTGTCATTGATCAGGACGAAGAAGACGAGATGGGTCCTGTCTGTCATTGATGGCGTCAGATCTGTGCTATTTGCTATCGATGGGATGAGTTCGAAGCTTGAATCTAGCATTTGACCGGTCGGTGCTATTTGCTGCGACAGATCTGGGGTTAGAAGGCAGGGATGATGACGACGGTGAGGGTGCGGATGGTGGAGATGAGGACGACGATGAGGATGCGGATGGCGGGACGAGGACGACGACGAGGGAACGACGAGGACGAGAACGAGGATTAGAGCTCTGATACCCATGTTAATCATAGTCAGGGTTAGGGTTAGAGATGAATTGGGGAGAATTAGATGGATGAATTAATCTCATCTCATCTCCTTTTATTATTATAATATATAGACTTTTACACAAAAGTCCTCATTATATTGATTTATTACATAACACTAGGCATAGAGAATTTAATGAAGGGGATTATGTTATGGTTCACATTTGCCCGGAGCTCTATCCTAAACATGTTCAGAAGTTACATGCTTGAATCATTGGGTCTTACCCTATTCTTCGTAGGCTTAGATCCAATACTTATTTAATTGATTTGTCATCGAATATGTCTATTGGTTCAGTTTTCAATGTGGCAGATTTCTTCACTTACCGAGGCACATTCAAGCCTCCAGTTTTGCATTCTGTTTCTGCAGACATGTCTTTCACTCCGGTTTCTCTTACTCTTTCCATTGCTTTAGAACCACCATATGAGATTCTTGATATATTGGATGAGTTTATTACACATTCTGGTGGTTATCGTCTCTTCTTTGTTCGATGGAAGGATTGCCCCTCTATTGATCACGCTTAGATCACGGAAGAAGAATTCCATCGCCTTGATCTAGGCCTCTTGGAGGGTTATTTACGTTTTACCTCGTTAGAGATGAGTTCTTTTCAACCGGGGGGGGGGGGGATTTGGAGATCATAATTAGGAGTTAATTATTATGTTATTTATTTATTATTTTATTAGGTGTTTTTTAATTTTAGGTAGAGTTTCTTAGTTATCAAGTTTTGTTTAGTTTTCTAGTTTGTGTTAAATGCCTATTTATAAATAGGCCTTTTTGTTTTTATTGTAGAAGAAACTTGTTTTATGATAATACAATTATCAGATTTTCCCTCTCTAATTACTATCTTTTCTCTCTCTAAATTTTTCTCTATCTCCCTAAATTCTCTATCCTTTTCTTTTCTTGTCTCTCTTCTCTCTCTCTCTCTCTAGTTCTACATCACCTACGCACCCACCCACCCACGCCCAAATGCGCACATACACCCACCACCACCAACATAAAACACATACACACCTAAATTTTCTCGCATTCCTTCTTTGGATCAGCTTTCCAGTGTTGGATTTGTCTCCTATAGATTTCAACTGTCTTTTCTTATTGAATAATAGTAAATTATCTCTAACCATATCATGTCTTATATGTAACTGTCTCAAACTATGTAGCTGCTTTTTTCCTTAACTGTTAAGCTCTAACCTTTTTTTTTATCTTTCTATATTCTTTACTTTATATCCTTAAAAGTTCTGCCCATTGCAAACTCTGCATCCCTCAACCTCTGTTCATGTACCCACCAGTGTTTATCTCTTAACCTCCATCTCCCTCAAATTCGTCGAATCTCTTCTAAATGGAGATGGGGTATATGGATAAAAAATATGCGGCTGATTGAAATGATACAATGATGTCAGTGCTGTATCTATGCAACTGATCATTAGTAACTAACTCCTGAGGAAAGTGAATTGCCTATGGAATGGTACTTCACAAATACAAAATCTACTTTTATCTTAAATTATATGTTTTTGCCATCTGGCTACATCCATGGTTCGATAAGTGATTCATAATGCGTATTTTTTGGTCATAATATTACTGAATTTGTGTTTGCACTTGCACTGTTATCAGTTTCTCATGTGTCTTCTGTAAATAGCCAGTTGAAAGTTCTAAAACAAAAATTCCGTCTGTTATGTTCTTCCATAATAGATTATTGATAACTGATATGAAAATTTTTATGTAAACAATATTTATCCATGGCCATTTTTTAGTCAATTGAATTGCTAATCTCAATGGCATTGTCTGATTTATTCATGTGATTGGGTTGCTGCTGCCTCTCTTTCTAATCTGAAATCTCTTTAGGCCAATCTTGAGCGATCTGATATATGTTTCTGTCTGATGCTGCAAATTAAATTTCTCCTCCGGTACAAAATGTCTTACTGCAGTACCTCTTCCTTCCCTCAAAACAATGTCTTTGCTGCGGTATGATCTCTCAAAGATAAGCTTAAATTGGTCTTAGATTTATGGTTCCATAAAATAATCTTACAGTTTCATCAGATTCCTCAAGACTAGCTCCAATTCTACCATAGTATGCCAGATATGATAAGGTCCAAAGTCTTGAAGCAATTCCCTGACATCTTTATGCATTGGCATGCCTTGCATGTCCACATGACAGTATGATATTAGAAACAAAAATATTTTATGTATTTCATCATGTAAACTCCATATAATGATTACCAACACGCACCCAACCACCCCACTTGATTCGTTTAAACTTTTTGGCAGAGTATTATCGGAAATCTTTTAGCTCTTGATATTACTGCTTACTTTTCCAAGTATAAATTATTATTACTGCTTGTGTTGTTTGTAGTCTCCATTCTTCTATATCATATTAGCTTACATGGATTTTGGATCTATATATGCATTTATACTTTCACCTTCAAGAAAAATTATGGTTATGACCGTGCATCAATTTAGTGCAAACTAAGTTGCTTACTCCAGACCGCAGGTGATATCAAGTCAAGCTTTGCAAACTATGAGTTATGGATCTGAAGAGCTACAATAAAATGCATGTAATTCATCGATAATATGTCATTGATCTTGGTATCATATTTTTGTAGCTTCTCATACTCTCGCTAGAAATACAGTGAAACAATTTCTGGAAGAAGTACAATCAAATTACAAGTCATCACATGCTTGGAATCAGAGTTGTATTTTACAGAGGTTGCGGGAGTGCAGTGTTGTGGTTATTGGCATGAATTTCATCAGCAAGAGTTCTTATTGGTTAATTGTTTGAAGGTTAACATTATCAGGGAGAAAACATAAGAAAGTAAAATAAATAATAGAGAAGCCAGTTCCATTACCATAAGCCACTATAGATAGTTCTTTTTTTTAGAAAGTAGGCCAGTACAGATAGTTGCACCACATCTAGTGAAGGATTTAATTGTAGTTTTTACAGCAGAGGGAACTTGTGTAGTTCAGAAGGGCCATGTTACAATGACCTCCTTGTGTGTGTATTTTATTTTTCTTTGATTGGTTTGATTATGATCAAGACTCAACGCTCCATTACCTGCTGCATTATCTAATGCATTTAGTTGATAATGCATGCATACATGTGTGGGTGTGGGTGTGGGTGTTTTGGGTTGTGTGGGGTGTGGTGGGGGGTGTGGACACTTCAAAAAATAAGTCATGTTTGTATTTGACGTATTTTGGTCACCAACGCTTGTTGTGTTAGATTTTAGAAAACCAAAATAATTGTGGATTGGAGTCGTGTCAGTTAAACATGAAAATCTGAATGATGCTTGTCGAACACCTTTAGCTGTGTGTTGCTTGTTGCTTAAACAGTCGCAATTAAGGGGTTCCTGTGACATAAGCTGGATAGTGTGTTAACAGAACCTAAATATTTTGTACCCACGAGGGCCATCATAGAGTTGAATCTGGATACTTTTAGATTATTTTTTGTTCAAATTAGTTACTTGATTACAATCTGCAGATTTTGTTCATTATGGTGCTTTTTTTTTTCTTTTTCTTTCTACTGTTAATAGAACAAGTCTTAATCACTATGAGTTTTTTGATGTGTATTATATATATAAACACATGCACACAAACTAATGTTTTGTTGTATGTCTCTGTACACTACATTTTAGGCAATTACTGTGGTCCCATGTATGTGGTATGTTTTATCGGGACTTGCTGCTTAGTCAGTAATAATCCCCAACCAACTGGTCATTAGTAATCTTTGATTCATTAGTAATCTTTGATGTATTTCAGCTTTTTCTTCTTGTTGATCGTATAATCCCCAAGCAACATTTGCATATCAAATATTTGAATACAAAACCTCGAGATGTAGGTATTTGTATGTATGTTATCTGATAAAAACTCATTTTCAAGCATCATTTTATCTGAGACTCTTGCTAATCCAGCTACAAGGTCAGTGTTTTTGTTTCACCTGATTCTCAAATGAAAATATTGACTTGTTGAATTTTTTCTGTGGCTGTAAAATGGAACACCTAATTGAAATAGAAGAATGTATTGTCATGTGGATTCTCTGCTCGACTTCTGACAATACGTATACAAGCAAAATATATGAATCTTTACTTTAATTTGAATCTTTTACTTTAATTTTTAGAAATTTGAAGATCACAAGGTATAACTACATTCAAGGATAATAGTGATATTAATAATTTAAAGATCATACTGAGTATTGCAAGGCTAAGAAGAAGGGATAATTGAACTTGAAGCTAATAAGGAATATGCGATGAAATTACCGGTGGACTTTGATGAAATTTTTAGCTTTGCTGGATTGGATTTTCTGGCTTGTGTTTTTTTGGCCTAGCTGGCTTACTAAAAATAATATCACTAGTTATAATGATCCATGACAATTTCAATTTGAACTTGCTAACCTTACTATATATTTCACATGTTAGCAAGTTTTTCATATGCTTTTACTAGTTTCAACAAGTTCTTCACTTGCTAACCAAACTATATATATTTCTCATGCCTAGTCCAGCATCATTTGACCTTTTCTTGCTTTACATTTTGGTTGCTGCTGGCCATGTTTTTAGTGATGCAAGATACAAATTAATTCTTATACTCAGAAAAATCCCTTGAACAATCAAGCCAATAGTATCCATAAGATCAGTGCAATCAATCAAAAGACCCTTGCGTGTTTGGGAATGCTTTTTTAACACATGCAAGTGCTGAATGCGCTTGTAAGTTGTAACCAAGTTTTAAAAAAAAAAGGGGGAAAAACTAATAATAAGAGAATTAAAGAATGTGAGTTTTGTGAGTCGTTTGGGAGAGGTTCATGAGCTCAGAAAGTTTTCCTTAGACGATGATGATAACGCAACAATAAAACAATAATCTGTATTAATGTAATCACAATTTTTGTTTATTAGAATTCTATAATTTGTAAGTGACTCATGTTTGTGTCACATTCAAAGAAAATCTGACTATGTAGTTACCAACGTTTAAGACATCTTGACTTCCCAAGCTTTGAAAGAAAATTGGAAATAATATGAGAATCGTTTGTCAAGGATCTCTATCTGAAAAAGTAAATTTGAAATAAACAAATAATATTTATTAGAGAGAGAGATCAGGATACTTATCCCTCTCTATCGAATCGCTCATCAGCGACGAAACACGAAAATGCTCCTAAGTAATTACTTAAAAAAACGGACCGATTTGAAAATGTTGTTTTTTTAAGACTGCGATTATGATTGTAGTCTTCACAAAAATGATAATAGTATAGAGGATTGTGTTATGATTGCAGTTCTCATATATGCTTTATTTTTTAGGACTACGACTATAGTTGCAGCCTCATAAAATGATCGCAGCTCTATTTTGAGGAATGCGATCTCAAAAAAATATCATGTTTTTAGCTGTCTAGGATTGCGATCATGAATCGCAGTCCGCTTCATTAGAACTGAGTTCATGATTACATTCTTTACAAAATGTCTTATATTTGAGATTTTGTGAGGACTGCGATCATAGTTGCAATCTTCTTTATTTAGATTGCGGTTATGATCGCAGTTCTCACAAAATGCTCAGAACAAACGAGATCTTTAAAAAGTCGACCCGTAAATTACACTGCGTCGGGATCAATGTTGTGAGAAGATTAACGTCAGGAGTGATGTGGAAAGGTAAAAGAGAAAATAAAAATATATAAAGAAGTAGTGATTAGGAGTAGTCAGTTTATGCTGACGTGGATGAGACTGTAGCGAATAAAAATCTGAAGTTTAGTTTTTTCTAATTATGAGGCGTCGTAGGTGGTGGTTGTAAAATATTCCTTTATTCACTTATGAAAAGATATGTTTTTCATTTTTTTTCTTTTTTGTGCTGATGGCTGGAGAATCTAAAGTTAAGGTTGCGATACAAGAAAAAAATCATCGTCACTGCTTAAGAAAGTTAAACAATTTTTTTGTTGAGATCCCTATACCTTGTATACTAATTATCAGATCACCAACTTCACCATCGTCAATCTTACTTTCAATAACTTAACAAATATTTCCATCATTGAGTTAGGACCGGGAATTTTATCTAATTATCTGGTCTTAATTTGGACCCAAACTTAATCCATTACCGGTCTCAAATATTCATGAATAGTTTAATAATAATGTAATGGATTGAAATTCTAACCCTACAGAATTTTCGAGTCGGGTATGGATCGGACAAAATTGGTCCCGATCCCCGACCCATTTTTAACAAAATGTATAATGAGTATAGATTTAAAAGGACTGACCTAAACCTGATCCAACCCGACCCAATTACTCTTTCCCATAAGAAGAAGAAACCTCCGCCTAGCTTATACATTTTTGTATTTTGTACATAATATTGAACAATTTCCAATGAAATATGTTTAGCAAAAGTAGTAACAAACAAATCTCAAAGATATCTTTCTTATATTGTTCTCTATTTTTTTGCATCTTTTTTTGCTAATTAAAGCCTGCATGAAGGCAGGGCCGGATGTCACGCGCGCACGACTGTGAGGAGCGAAGCTCAACAACTCAAACAGGACCACATTGCCACAATTATTGGATGTAGACAGCTGAAACAAATCATATAGGGTATAGCATAATATATTCTTTTGCATTAAGAACCAAGCCCAACCGAAACTTGAATCTGATCCGATACCTAAAGGTAGGGGCGGAACCAGGAATAAATTTTGGGGTGGGCTGTAATCTTAAGTAACATATACTTATGAATTATTTGAATTTATCAAAAGAATAAAACAGTACCACTAAATCAGGAGTGGAATTAGGAATAAATTTGCTAAAAGAAAACCAAAACAGAAGGTGGTCTAACACAATATATGAAAAAGAATAAGAATAAAAATAAGTTTAAGCCAATATATAAAAAAATGGGCCGGGTTGTAACAGTGGCGACGGGAGAATGTAAATAAACCAATTTTCCCTCCGCCAAAGTGCTATTAAAATAACTTTGAGTCACTTTTCTGCAAAAAAACATAAAAAACTATGGCTACTATTAGTATATTTTTTCCCTAGTTTTTTGGGTATCCTAATATATTTCATTCTTGTAAACACTGAAATTCTATTGCATTTGAGATTGTATTCACAGGGGTTTATACGTGTCAGCGTATTTGTACCCTATTCATTGGATTCTTCATTTCAAATTCCTTTTATTGAATTGTTCATATAATTATTTTTATATAATTACTCTTGTTATAATTGTTATTTTATCTGCAAAAACTCATTAACTCTATTCAACTAATTGCAACACATAATTATCAATAAAAAAAATTCAATTGATTGGTTGGTTGATTCATTCTTATTTTTTTCCCCAGCTACATACAACCTCACACCACTCAATAAATTGCTAAAACCAATACCAATAAAAACAAAGAAAATTACATTGAGGAGATGGGGACTGGCTTTAACTCAGCCCTTTCACTATCCTTCCTCCTAAACCCAAATCTCTATATTCAATAGCTCAGTCTCCATGGCAGCTGCCGTAGATTTCTATTTTGAAGTTTCCTCATCGTGCACTGATTTTTCTTCAAAAAAGAAATTCATTTCTTCTCTTAAGCTCAATAATACCCACTGTTAGAGATATCAATGACAACACGTGACTCATGTGATCCATATGAAAGACACCTCTTATGAAATCAATCAGAGCCTAAAATCTCTCCATGATTATAAGAACACATGGGACTCGTGAATCACGTAATGTCATTGATATCTCTAATACTCACCTGCAGTTCTTTCTTCGCATTCAATAGTAAATGAACCACATTCCAACCTATTCAAATGAACACAAGAACAACCAAGAGGAGAAAACATTTCAGTTAAATTTCAACACAAACAAGGAGAAAAAAGAAAAGTGATGGAGGTTGGAGCTTGAGTCTTGGCCAATACTCACTAGTTTTCTAGATGTATAATGTTTGAATCAAAGGAAAAAAGAGATGGGTTTGTAGTAAACAAACATTCCAACCTACTCAAATGAACTTTTTAACCCTGATACTAACGAAAGACTCATTTTGCTTAAAGGTGAAAACTTTGGGTGTCCAAAGTGCTAGTAAAAAATTTTGAGTACCATTTCTTCAAAACATACAAACTTAGGGTAACATTACTGTATTTTTCCTTTCTAAATTTCATGAATAGTGTTTACACATTGCTTCTGATAATTCCTTGTATGTGTTGATTATACAACTTTCACAATAATTTGAAACTTAAGACCAGTGGGTTAGCAAGTAAACAGCCCATGATTAGGATCTCCTTTTAAACAAAACAACTAAACTAATCGTATTAATTAATTATTTGATCTCATCTGTTTACAATCAAAACTGAGAGAGAGAGAGAGATGTGACCTTCAATAATTCTGACGTGCCCAATCCTCTCAGTTCTGACTTGGAAAGCAGAGCTCAGAGCTCTCGAAGCATCCAAATCCGACGAAACCCAACAAGCACAACCACCCATGCAATCAATCACAGCCGTCCATTCTCACTCACCAGTGCTCTTTCAAAACCTGAGAGAGGGAGGAAAAAGCCAGCCAAACCTCTGCTCTTTTTTCCACTCACTTGGGAGTGTGGCTTAGGTTTTTAATTTTCTTTTTTTTTTTCCCTTGGGGAAATTTGTTGTTAAGGGGTTGAGTTTGGTGTTTTGAATGGAGAGAGTGGAGGCTGAGGAAGAAGAGAGTGGTTCCATGGAGCTCTTGGATTCAGACCAGTTGCTTAACTTTGGTACAAACTCATCCTCTTCGACTGCAACTGCAACCATCACATGCTCAAATAATAGTCACAGCACTGCAGAGGTATGCATAATTACATGCATGTGTTAATCTCTTCACTCGCTTTCTAACTCGTGAATCTGTGGATGGATTTGTTTCACTCCGTTGCTCAGGAAGTGACTACTGATAGAAGAAGCAACAAGAGGCAGAGGAGGTCAGCTGGGGCCTCTGCTTCTCTGGGCACAATCAAGGTTTTTGTTTGATCTTTCTTCTTTCTTAATTATATTTTTCAAATTTTGTTTGATTTTTAGGGTTTTTTTTTTTTTTGGTTCCTTTTTGTTGATGGGTATGTTTGATTGAATGATGGATGATGATAATTAGGTGAGGAAAGATAAGTTGGGAGATAGAATCGCAGCACTGCAGCAGCTTGTCTCACCCTTTGGCAAGGTCTCAGCCTCTGCTAATTATCTTTGTGAATAAGATTTAATACTGTTAATTTAATTTTGTCTTAATTGTTGTTAATTAATGGTGGGTCAAATTGGCTTTGACTTTGACTTTGACTGCGTGGGTGGGGGTTCAGTCAGACACTGCTTCAGTGCTGCATGAGGCTCTGGGATATATCCGCTTCTTGCACGATCAAGTACAGGTTTTTGGCCTTTCCCTTTTCTTTTTAGTCTTTTCATTTTTTACTTTTGTTTTTGGCCCTATTTGGTTGTTGGAAAACAAATAAAGGGAAATATGTGGGCTTACCAAGTTAATTTTTGAGAATTTTCTGAGTTTTTAGCTTCGAAATAATCTGATACAGTATCGTAGTTTGTAGCCCTAAAAAACTGAATCAAAAATATAAGTCCAAATAGTTCTCTCTTTCTTCTTACGTCTCCTATTTTCAAGACAAACAAATAATCAATTTTTTCCCCTTTTCTGCGCTGAGTTCTGACGACAAATACCGTCACATTATCATCTCTCTCTCTCTCTCTCTCTCTCTCTCTGTCTCTGTGTTGGGTTTCTGTTTTGTTGTGGTGTCAGGTTGTGAGCTCACCGTACCTGTTGCAACCGCCGCCAACCGCCGCCGCCACCAGCCTGCACGTAATAAAGCCAACAAACTCAATACTTTTACTATCCTCTTCTATCTTTCTCCTTCAGAGCACTGTTCCTCACAAATGGATGCATACAGATTCTTTCCTGCATTGACCCAAATTCCAGAGTCTTTTGACCGATCTTTCCTCGGTTGCAAGTTAATTGAATTATTAATTAGTATTAGTTATTGATTAATTATAATTAACTGCAGCAGGAATATTCTGAGGGTGGTGAAGAATACAGAGGGCGTGATCTGAGGAGCAGAGGGCTGTGCCTTGTGCCCATCGCGTGCACCGAAGAATTGGCAAACGACAAGCAGAATGGAGCTGATCTCTGGTCTCCTGCGACCAATCTCTATTACAACCACTAAGCATTAGAATTAGCCCTTGGCTTAATTTCTACTAGCTAGCCAGCTGCCTCCTCCTCCTGCTGCTGTTGCTGCTTCTTCTTCGTCTCAATCTGTTATCTGTGAACTTGGTGCTGCCTTCTTCTGTTGTTTTTTGTGGTAGGTATCAGAGCAGCAGCATAATTTTGCTTTTCACTGGAGACTGTTCTGTATAAAGACACAAGCAAAATTGCATGGTTGACATGTTTGTAGTGTGGTACTCTCCTCAGTGCCAAATTTTTGGAAGGGTGTAATTTTGTTAAGAGACAAGAATAGATAAGCATAAATATTTCAGTATAACTCTTATATAAAGAATGTTGTTCACTTATACAACAATTGACAGCAATTGGAGTGAGTTATGCAAGTAGTGAATCTCTTTAAGATAATTACGTCCCCGATTTTGGTGCTAACGAATTACTAGACGCTGGTCTCTTAAGATACAACTCTTTCACAGTATTTGAATAGCATTATCAAATCACCGTACGGTCGAACCATAGTTAATCAATACCATCACAGGATTTTAAAGCAGCGCGACGGATACAAATTTCAAGGAGAATATTTGCCTTAACTATGGCTCCTGGGAACCGTTTGGAGGGCAAATTTATCCAGGAGTCTGAGCAGTTGCAACGGTTTTGTCTGAACTGTTGCAACTGGTCTGTTCCATACAGGAACAGCCGCACAGGTTCCTTCCAACCGTTGTAATGCAGCGTGTGGGTCGAGACCCGGTATAGCACCAAATCCGTGTGGCCCGGTTCAAAAAGAATCGGACTGAGTTGAATCCAAGCACGAGCCCCGAGAGGGCGGCGGCGGCGCGCGCGCATGTGGACATAATTTTCCCTAATCGCGCTCGAAAACTCCAAGTACTTAAAAGGCACGCCCTTATTATCATTTTCTTTTATTTATACATTTCAATTGTCCATCTCATATCTATTGTGAGACTAAATGCTTTTAACTACCTTTACTCTCCTTTAGCTTTTGAATTAGGCAAACTTTAGACTTAAATATTACATTAATTCTAAAACAGAATTAAACATGTAAATATACCATGTTCATTCCTAATGAAAAGAGCACACACTCCAACCATTATCCGATTGATTTTATCAACAGATCATGCCTTACGTTAGCTCAAAGATTCATATTTTAATTCTTCGTTTTCCTAACAATTTTAGCTCATCTGTGTATTATCTTGGGGATTCGGATCCTCTGATTTGTGTTAAAGTTAGAGATCAGTCCAACTCGAAAATCTCATTACAAAAAGAGTCATGTTTTCATCAAAAGCATTAAAAAGATTGCTTTTAGATTAAATGGGTTGTTTTCTCGGAAAATTTCTCGTTGCTCTTTCAAAGGCATAGTCCTTTGGATCAAATGAAACTTTGACCGGTCATTAGACCAATCATGATTAAAAAAACACATGTTCAGATTTGTAGCTGCAAATGTCACGAAAGGTAAAACGGACACTCTAGATCATGATTATCATGTCCGACGATAGGGATGGAGCGATAGAAGTATTGAGAATCTAAGATAAAATCATGATGAGAAGCAATTTATCGTTACGATAAGTGTCAAGTGGAAGCGCAAACTCGGCCTTCTAAGCTAAGTTGCTGTGGAGAGTTCTCACTTCTCACATGTCCCGCGACTTCAATTGCCAAATAATGAAAGTAAAAAATACTTTCAGCTGAGCACAAATTAAGTAGCAACTCACTTTCTTTTTTCGTGACATTTTAGGGTTCGAACCGCTCTATCCACAATAAAGTAAGAGATTTTTGGATTAAAATTTGGAGGAGTATCAGGCAAGAGAGGCTTTGAGTTAAGATTTGCAAGGACGTGTTATAAAACCATATTATAGGGGGTCTTTCTCCAAAATAACACTAAAAGAAGATTAAGTGGACATTATGGTTGGATTTTCTTTCCACGTGAGGGGAAAATTTAGACTATAGAGTCTTTCTCCATTAAAAAGTAGATAAAAATAAAATGATTCCTTTTCCGGCGAAAGAAGAGCAGTGACAGATTTTCAAATTAAAATTTGGAAGGATTTACTAAAGAAACTATAAGTATAGGGCATTTTTTTTATATGGAGGCTATAATGCAAGCTATCCAAGCTCATCTCTTAAAAAAGAAAAAGATTAAATGAACTACTTATATTGATATTGAAAAAGATTAATGGACTATTTGTATGTGAATATTGAGCAGCGATATTTATAGCAATGGTCAATAAACGGTACTGTAGGGAGAGAGGTGATAAAAGCTTGATGGAAGGGTTTTTTAACTCATTGGAAGAGATAGTGCAGAGATCGAAGTCCAAAAAGGAGCGAGAATGCGGTCCGTATGCAACCAGAACAGAAAGCTGGTCAACCGCCCGGTCGACTGACATGCACAACATGGTGCACAGCAGCAGTTCGGTCGACTGAGGGGTCGACCGACTGCACGGGCCAAGTTTCTGTTAAGGGTCGACCAACCGACTGGCACGAGCCCAGTTTCTGCTTGGGTTCGGTCGACCGCTCTGGTCGACCGATAGTCAGATATGCTTGTCCTATCAGGATTCGAACTCTGTTTCTGATCCGGAATCGAATCCAATTGAGGTTTTCTAAAACTCTAGGACTCTGGCTATAAATAAAAGGGTATAGTCCCCATGAATTGTAACTCTGTAACCTGTAATTTATTATTGAATCAGTAAGATCTCTCTCCCTTGCCCCGAAGACATAGGCAAATTGCTGAACCTCGTTAAAAATTGTGTTTGGCTTTTCTCTCTTATTTAATTGTTCTTGCCTTCTGGGTACTTCTCTGGTGTATCTCTCTATTGGTTAGGTTTCTCATTAGTTGTTGCACCGGCGCGCAACAAGTGGTATCAGAGTATCCTAGGTTCATCGTGGGATCGTGTGTCAATTCCAAGAGCATTTGTGGCTATTTGGCGGAGATCGTGTCGACTTCGGAGCAGCGTTGGGACTGTTTGTGGGATTGTGTGTCGATCTTAGAACAGCGTTTGAATTGCTCAAGGAATCAACATTGGTGGAGTAGATCGTTTCTTAAACTCTCTTAATGTTTCACTTTGAGGTAAAGACTCTATTCTTATCTAGTTTTTTGATCTAACTCCGTTTGTTTTCCGCATTGTTTTGAAGAATTTATTGAGAAGATGACTGGAGATGGTACATTTATGGTGAAAATCATGAATCCACATCCATTGAAAATTGATGTGATGAAATTTAATAATAAGAACAACTTTGAGATGTGGAGATGTGAGGTGATAGATGCATTGACGACATTAAATCTCAAAGACACTCTACGGTTGGAGAAAAAGCCCGAGGCTACTTCTGAACGGGATTGAGACAAGATGAATTGAACGACGTGTGGTCTAACAAGGTCTTAATTGACACAAGACATCAAATATCATGTGTTATATGAAACATCTGCAAGGCAAGTGTGAGAGATCCTGGAGAATAAATATCTGACAAAAAGCATAGAGTCGCGTTTGCAATTGAAGAGTAGGCTTTATGGCTTCTAGTTGAAGAGAGGATTCTCCATTGATGAACACATGAATAACTACACCAAGCTTCTTACAGATTTAGTTAACGTGGACATAAAGATCGAAGAAGGGGATAAGACGTTGATTCTACTGAATTTTCTTCCTAACGAAGAGTATGAGACCTTCACTCTAAGTTTGATCAATGGTAAACAAACACTTAACTACAATGATGTGTCGGCTGCTCATGTAAATTATGAAGTAAGGAGGCAGGACAAGTTGTCTTCTTCTGAGGGTACATCAGCAGAGGCGTTGATGGTAAGAGGCAGAGGTTCCAATCGAAAAAGCAAAGACGAGCATGAGAGATCAAAGTTCAAGCCAGAGTTTAGAGATCTGATAAAGAACCAGTGCGCATTCTGCAAAGAGATAGAGCAATGGAATGTTGATTGTCCAAGGATCAAGGATAAGAATAAGAAAAAGTTGAAGACCGAGGCAAATTCGCACAGGTGGTCAATACTCAAGCCAATACTTCACAGGCAGGTGGATCGGACTCAGACTCATCGGTATTCTCTTTTTATGTTACTACTCCTATTGTTGGCTACTCAAGAGACTCTGAGTGGATGTTAAATACTGGAGCTACCTATCATGTATGCCCAAATAGGGATTGGTTTTCTAGTTTTGAGAAGCTAGATAGATGTTTCACTATCATGAGTGATGATCATCCGTGTAAAGTGGAAGGGATAGTTACAATTCATATCAAGATGTTTAATAAGATGGTACGGGAATTGAAGGAAGTGAGGTATGTACCTCAAGTGAAAAGAATCTTATCTCTGTTGGTGCCTTGGAAGCATTGCCTCATGGAGTATCTGTTAGAGATGGTGTGCTCAAGATGACTAGAGGCTCGATGGTGGTGTTGAAGAACGTCCGACTCAATAACCTATACTACTTGATGGGTAGTACGGTTACAGTACAAGTGACGACTTCTATTTCTTCAGGTTATGTTTTTACACAGGTTTGGCATATGAGGCTCGGACATACAGAAGAAAAGTCTTTGCAAGCTCTAGCAAAGAAGAGATCATTGAAAGATGCATCTACCTGCAAATGGAATTGGGTGGACACGGCATTCTAGACAAGAAGACGTAGATGAAATTTGGCACCTCTACTCACTGCTCGAAAGGTCTTCTTGATTGTGTTCACGTAAGTATTTGGTAACCTGCCAAGACTGTATTGCTTGGAGGTCATCGGTACTTTCTCTTTTATTGATAATTTATCTAGGCACTGTTGGATATATCCCATAAGACAAAAATTTGAAGCCCAAGGTATGCTGGTGAAGTGGAAGGATATTATGGAGAAACAAATTAGTAGGAAGATTAAGGAGCTTCAAATTAGTAATGTTAAAAAATACAAGATTCAATTCCTACAATTTGGCCAGAACACTGGTACTGGCACTCACTTCACAAATGGAATACATGGGTTGGCTAAAAAAAATCAACCGCTCCTTGTTAGAGAAGGCTCGGTGTTTGTTGTCTTATGCACGATTGGACAAATTGTTTTGGGTTGAGGCGATTGTATATGCTAGCCATCTCATAAATGGACTGCCATCGACCGCGATAAGAGGCAAAACTCCGTTGGATATTTGGTCAGGTGGAGCTGTTCAGGATTTTGATTTGCTGCGGGTATTTGAAAGTCCATTCTACTTTAGTGCTAAAGATGGCAAGGTAAATCCGCGAGCAAAAAAGTTTGTGTTTTTGGGTGCCAAGCGAAATATGAAAGGCTACAATCTATGAGACCCCGAAAACAAAAAGATTGTGTTGAGTAAGCATGTCACGTTTGATGAGACTTCATTGCTGAAGTCTACCATCTCTCAGCAGGTGGAGAGATTGAAGATCAAGGATGTATCACAGCGGGTGGAGATTGATGCTACTCCACTACCTCCAATTGGTTTGATATCAGTAAAAACTTCACTAGATGTGACACCGGGTGAAGATCATGTAGCTACTTTTGATGCTGAACAGGTTGAAGATATTAATGAGAATGTCGAATTATTTGCAGCTATTGGAATCAAGATAAATCCACGAAAGTGGGTGAAGAAGTATGAATCTCAAGTTGGTTTGTTCTCCAAGACGGTATTGATAAGGAGGTTCATATGACTCAGCCAGTTCGGTTCGCTGCTGAAAATTAGTCACAGTTGCTTGGGCTTAATGGAGCTCGTTTGAATGAACTACATATGGCTTGATCCGTTGGGCAGGGTATGTAAGCAGCCACATAGGTGCAGCCCCATTCGAGTCGACATGTGCTGTATTGAGTTCGGCTCAGATTTGAGAAATCTTCATCGAAGTGGAGAATTGTGAGGAGAGAGGAGATAAAAGCTTGATGGAAGAGTTTTTAACTCATTGGAAGAGAAAGTGCAGATATCGGAATCCAAAAAGAGCGAGAACGCAGTCCATATGCAGCCAGAATAGAAGGTCAGTCGACCGCCTGGTCGACTGACATGCACAACATGGTGCACAGCAGCAGTTTGGTCGACCGACTGCACGAGCCAAGTTTCTATTAAGGGTCGGTCGACCCGCTCGGTCGACTGACTGGCACGACTCCAGTTTCTACTTGGGTTCGGTCGACCGGAGCGGTCAACCGACAGTCGGATATGCTTGTCCTATCAGGACTCGAACTCCGTTTCTGATCCGGAGTCGAATCCAATTGAGATTTTCTAAAACTCTAGGACTTTCTAGCTATAAATAAAGGGGTATAGCCCCCATGAATTGTAACTCTGTAACATGTAATTGGTTATTGAATCAATAAGATCTCTCTCTCCCTTGCCTCGAGGACATAAACAAATTGTCGAACCTCATTAAATATTGTGTTTGACTTTTCTCTCTTGTTTAATTGTTCTTATCTTTTAGGTACTTCTCTGGTGTATCTCTCTCTCTCTTTGTTGGTTGGGGTTTCTCATTGGTAGTTGCATCGGCGCGCGCAACAAGTACTACATTGCCATTATAAATCGATGGACAGTAGAAAGGTACTAAGATCAATGGTCCATTACCAATATATACCACATAGCCATTTTAGATTGGTAAATAGCAAAAGGGAAATTTTCTATATAGGATTCAAAAGAACTCTCTCAAAATACAAATAATTCATTCATTGATTTCAAATAAAAGAACTATAATAATTTATATAGAAAAGAGGACACATTCACAACTCGTGTCTCACATAAAGAAAAATAAAAGTTTAATAAAAGAAAATAAAAGCTAATACAAAAAAATAAACTACTAAAATAACTTTTTCTAAATGTCTTCATGTTTCCCATCATTCTTCTCTGCTTGGGGAAAACTCATCCTCGAGTTTTAAAAAGGTGTAGATGATGGTTTCCTTCAATTCTCTAAGTAAATACATCGTTGCAGACTCGGATGATGGCTGAATTCAGAAATCAACAGTTGGTGGATCTCACACAGGTGAATCACTCATTCCTTTCATGCATCGTACATAAAGATTTCAAATTTTAAAGATTAAATCTATTGCCAACGCGTCTAAATATGAAAAGAGCAGGATTGAAATTACAGTGTTTCAGATCCGAGTTAAGATAAGCTTAGCGGGTCGGGTTGTGGAGATCAGGTCTACAAAGTGTCCGGGTCGGGATCTGTTAATCTAATTACAAACCCAACCAGATTTGAGTTGGTAGTGTGCTGATGAAGTTGGCGGCTATCATCGGCAGGACTGCTAGATGGAGAGGTCGAGCTCGAAGGCGGATATGAGATCAAAGAAGAGGAAGAAAAGATTTTTGTTTTTTAGGGGTCGATTACTGTTCACGATGAACGTTACGAATTCTTTTTTTTGGATTAAAGAAGAGCTGCGAGATTTTGAAAGAGAACAGGAGAAGAAAGAAACCTAGATTTAGGGTATTAATGTTTTTGTTTTAAAGAAACAAATGATTTGGGAAGAAAAAGAAAGAGAAGGGAACTTAGATCTAAGGTTTTGAGATTTTTGTAGAAGGATTCAGGAATTTAGCTCTGATACCAATTTGTCACAGGATGAAAGTGGAAAAGTTAGGGTTTTGAAAATTTGAGGAAGAAATTAGGGTTTGTTGTAAGATTTAGGGATAACTAATTTAGGGTTTGGAAAATTAATATTAAGATGAAGATTGATTCGGGCTTCACACCCAAGTGATTGTTCATCCACTCGATGCATCGCATACGAAAATTTAGATTTGGGCTTTACACCCAGGAGAATCGCTCTCCCACTCCATGCCTCATAGACGAAAATACAAATAAACTTTCTCAAAATTTTTATAATCCATTCATTGTTTTCAAACAAAAGAATTAAAATAATTTATATAGAAAAGAGGACATGTGCACTACTCGTGCCTCACATAAAGAAAAATAAAAAATTAATAAAAAAATAAAAATTAATACAAAAAAATAAAACTACTAAAATAACTCTTCTTAAATATTGTATGTTCTCCAAGGGGGTCAACAAATGTCAGTCTTGTGTAGAGAAATAAGTAGGTTATAAGTGAGTGTGTTACACACATCATTTATATTACACACTTATTACTTATATTACGCAATTATGATATATATTACCTTATTTTTTACTTTTATTACACATACACTTATATTACATACTTATCATTTATATTACCTACTTATAATGTATATTACCTATTTTTACTTTTATTCCACACATAATTCTTATGTTACCCACTTATCACATGTATTATCTAGCTATGGTGTATGTTACCTATATTTTTTTATTACACATATTGTTTATGTCACACACTTATATTGTTGGTTCAATGGTTCAATCACTCGTATTTTAATGATTCACAACTCATGTACCTAAAGGACTAATGTCTTGAAGTGTTTACAAAGTTTACAAGTTATTCAAGATTATATCGTAAAACTCAACTTTAACAAATATGTATTAAAATATCTAAAGTTGATGATTGAAGCTTAAGAAGTTGAATTCAAGTCAAGCACTCAATAAGAAGACTTTGTTAGACTTATTTGGATTAGAGTCTAAATTGATTTGGGCCTACACAAGTCTAATTGGATATTACACACATGTCACTTAAATCAATATTATTTGACCCAATAAAGAATTGATCAAGTATAATGGTTTGGGTCTAAACTCATTTCAATTACACTTAGCCATTGATGTAAAAAAATTTATAATGTGGATCTCATCTACACGCGTGGAACGCGTGATATTAATCAGGAACCTAGATCTATGATGAGTTGAGCTAGGATTTCCTTGAGCCTATAAATATCATGGATTGGATTCCCTCTCCACTACTATGATCTAATCTCTCTTGGAGGTCTCTCCTCTCATCGAAGGATCAAGAAGAGAACTTAATAGCTGGAGAGAAAAATCCCCTCCCTCAACTCCGGTGTCCTCGAGATTGTGCAATCTTTGACATCCCTTTCGTGATGTAATCAGGTATGCCTAAACCCTCATTCCCTTTAATCTTGATAAAGATGTCATTGCATGCGTGGGATCTTGTTTGGAATAATTATTAGATCAACAATTGGTATCAGAGCCTCTTCTTTATCAGATTATCGAGATATAACGTAAAAATCTTGATCTCAATATATTAAAATCATAAACGGTCTCTTTATTTAATTGAATAAGATTATTTTTTGTGTATCAAATAATTGAATTAAATTAGAAATGATTGAATTGAATTTGTATATATTTTTAGGAAATTTTTTGTGTGTTATTTTTTTTTAATTAAACAACAAAAATCAATTGTGCAGCCAAGGGGCTGATCACGCCACATGGCCCGTAAGCAGGCATGCATGCCAATTTTTTTTGCGTGCATGTGTGCGTGCTTGCAACCTTGTGCAGGAGCCGCCAGCCACCATGGGCCTACCGGTAGAGGTAGAACAAAAAAAATTGTTAGGGTTTCGATAATTTGGGATCGTGAGATTCATTGGGATTAGCTTTATTAATATAGATACAAATTTTAAATCTAATAAAGAAACCCGATAAATCTATTCCTAATTAATCTCGCATTAAAGTTTATTGGGTTTGATTAGGATTATGATTTGGACTTTTATCCTAATCAACCCCAAATTGAGTTTATTGGGTTTTACCCATTTTATTTAAACCCGACCCATTAAGAAGAGACCGATAACTTATAACTTTGCGGATCGGGTCCAGTACAGACCCGATAAGCACTGCAGACCTATTTTATCAATAGAAATTTCAATTAGTCTTTACGGGCTCATCCAACCTCTGTTTTGAGCATGTAAACAAACGTTTTGAAGCTCTTGATGAGCACTATAGTATTACAGGAACTAGACATGACAAACAATTAAGTAGTTGACATAAAAAAAGCATTGAAGTGTTTGTTTACCATGATAATATGTATCCTTGCATGCTTCCGCTTCATCAATATTTATATTATTGCTTATATTACTGTAGGATGATGAATATTGATGTTTAGTAGAATAGATATATATAATATATATATATATATATATATATATACACACACACACACACACACCACACACACACACACACACACACACACACACACACACACATATATATATATGTTCAAGTTAAAGAATTTATAAAAGAACTTATTTAATTGCGTATATAATTCATGTGGACAATAGCCGGCCCAAAGAAATACTATTGTTTGGCCGAATTGTGTTCGGCATCAGATACTTGATGTGGGCAATGCGAGTGGGAGAACTTTGGTGTGTGGTAGTCGGCTCAAAGGAAGGTTGCCACCATTATAGGCCTATATTGCATTACTCTCATTAACTGGTCCGACGGCGGAACAAGAATCAAGATGCGTGGATTTGTGTGGCCCATGTATGCGACAATCGGCCCAAAGAAAGGTCATTATGGTCGGCTTATTACATATATTATATGATCGATATAGATTATTTAAACTTTGGGCCAAATCCTATAAAAGGGCAGTCGGTCCAAAGGAAGATTGTTCTCTTACATAAGACCTAGACTTTAGAGTATCTATTGGGTCAGTACAATGTTGGTATAAAGAGGTACAACTTGTTCTGAAAGTTTGGCTGGCAGCTATATCAGTCAGACTGGTTGCATTTTCTGAAATTAAATTTTTATGGCAATTACAGTAGAATTTTATTAAATGCAATGTTTATATTAAATTGATGAGAAATTGTATGATTATGTACTCTAAATTGAATGGTACAAACTTTAAGAAGTGGCAAGACCAAGTAAAAGATCGTTCTTGGGTTTATGGACTTAGACTATCCTCTAAGGACTGATGGACCCTCTGTCGTTACTGACAAAAGTTCGGTTGAAGAAAAGAACAATTTTGATAAATGGGAGAGGTCTAATAGGATGTGTCTAATGATCATGAAGCAAACTATTCCTACGACTATTAGGCATTTTATACCTGATAAAGTTAGTGCTAAGAGTTTTCTTACTAAAATAGCTAACTGATTCACTAAACTGGATAAACATGAGGCCCTCATGCTGCTTAGCAAGCTGGTAAATATGCGCTACAACTACAAAGAAAATATAAGGTAGTATATTATGGAAATGTCCAATCTTGTTCTAAATTAAAGACACTGAAATTGAAACTCTCTGAAGAGATTCCAGTGCACTTCATTCTGATCTCTTTTCTTACACAATATAACCCTTTTCAAGATTATTTAAAATACTCAAAGGAAAAGTGAAGTCTCACTGAGCTCATTAGTCACTGCATCCGGGAAGAAGAGAGATTAAAACAAGAAAAGACTGAAAGTGCTCACTAAGCATCCTAAGATAACCTCTAATAAGAAAAGAGAAAGTGTAACTAAATGGAGAGACAAACGCCACTACAGTTGTTGATTCTACAGTGACAAAAGTGCAGGAGAAAAAAATCTAAGGTCACTGCATCTTCTTCTGCAAGAAAGCAGGCCACCTTAAGAAAGATAGCATAAAGTATAAGAAAGGTATATCTCATGTTTATTTTTGTTTTAAAATTAGTTTAGCTTTAGTGCCACCTCATACATGGTGGATAGACAATTCACATAAGTAATTCAATGCGGAACTTTCAAACCAAAGGAGACCCAGCCCAGCTGAGCAATATGTATAAATGGGTGATGGAAATAAAGCTGCAGTTGAAACTATTAGATTTTGTAAGCTTAGATTAGATTCTGATTTTATTTTAGATTTGGATGAGACTTTATATATACCGTCTTTTAGGCTGAGTTTTATTTTTGTTTCATTGTTAGATAGTTCTGGTTTTACGCACTATTGGTAATGAAATAGTTAGTCTATTTTCTAAATCTAAAGTTGTTGGTACTGGAATCTTGATTGATGGCTTATATAAATTGAATCTTCATACTTCAAATTATGAATCTTGTATGTGAATAATCTAAGTACTAAGTGAACATTAATTAAAGAAAACTCCTACAGTCTATGACATAAGCGTTTAGGACACATCTTGAAAGAGAGAATCCAAAGGTTTTTGTCTAGAAGAGCTACAGGTTCTTTAGATTACTCCGATCTTGGAGTATATATGAATTGTATAAAGGGCAAACAAACAAACATTAAAAAGTTTGGTGCTAACGGAGTTCAAGCATCTTGAATTTGATGTACACAGACATCTGTGATCAATTCCCTACAGCTTCTTTGAATGGTCACGAATATTTCATCACTTTCACGAACGATTACTCTCATTATGGATACCTATACTTGATACATGAGAAATCTCAATCACTGAACATGTTTAAAATTTATAAGGCTGAAGTAGAAAATCAACTAAATAGAAAAATTAAAGCCGTTAGATCTGACCGTGGTAGTGAGTACTATGGCAGAAATGACAGATCAGGTAGATGTTCAGGATCTTTTGCCAATTTTTCAAAAGAGTGTGACATTGTCGCTCAGTACAACATGCCCGAGGAACCTCATCATAATGGAGCCTGCAAAGGTACCTGGAGGAGCTCATCTGTCATGGCTTCCTCAAGGAATATGTCCTCACACCCGTGCAGCCTCCGGATCCGGACAGCCAAGCGCTCCGCCTCCAATCCAGCCACCGCACGTGATCACCCAATACAAGGCAATCGAGTGATCCGATCATACCTCCCCTAATAAGGCAGTACCCCTATCCTTGATCTCCTCTGAATTTTGATTTCCATGTATTTCGTTTTATTATCAAATAAAATTATATTTTGCTCCTAACCATTTCAGGCGACTCTGCTACTGGGATTCCCCCACTCAAAGTCCTACCGAGGTTCGCCATTCCGCTGATAAGTCTTACCCCCCTCTCAAAGACGATTGCGAACCCACCTCCGCTTATGGGATCCCCCCTCACTCGAAGTCCAATGCTTGCACGCTTCGTTGTGGGTTCCACCCGCTCGGGGACGGCAATGCAAGCAACTGCCTACGCGTCCCCTCATCTATCCTACGAGAGTTGAAATCCTCCGATGTATGTCCTACCCCCGCTCGGATTCCCTACTCTGCTGCAGGAATTCTCCCCTCTCAGAGCCCCCGTTTGATGTTCAGTTGCTGGATTCCCCCACTCGGAACACAAACGCTAGCCAACGGGCTTCCTTCATCTAACTCACGGCCAGATGAACCCTGATAGTTTTCCTCTGCCAGGACCAAGCTGGATCGCCACTCTGTTGTGGGTCCTACCCCGCTCGGAGTAGATGCATCCAATCTGTCGATAGGTCGCACCCCCACTTCAGGTCCTTACCAAGTTCACAGCTCCGCTGATGGGGCAAAACCCCTACTCGGAAGTAACCGTGAACCCAACTCCGCAGATGGGATCCCCCCACTCAAAGGCCCTTACTCAAAGATCCAGATCGCCATTTTGTTGTAAGTCCTACCCCCGCTCAGGGTAAAGGCATCCAATCTGTCGATGAGTCGCACCCCCACTTCAAAACGCTTTCTAAATTTGCATAGCCTATAATTGTACGAAAAACATAATAATATATATATATATAATATATATATATATATATATATATATATATATATATAATATATATATATATAAGGGTTTCCTTGTTTGAATTATCTCCTCAACGTACTAGTTTCGTATGATTACTGCAGAAAATCAAGCATTCCGAGAAGGAACGATCTTGAGGTATTATCCGAATACAATCTTTGGATATGCTTACATGAATTGCTCATCTTGGGATAACAAGAATTATGTATGTTTAGCCCATAACTTCACAAGACATATGGTATATATATGAGAGTTCTTATTTGGATTACTCCCTCGATGTACTAGTTTCATATGATTAGAAGCTGAGTGTACATGATTTTGATAGCCCAATTTGTTTAATATTTAATTCGTATTAGCTTTATTCCTTTTATTATGCTGCATCTAACATTTAATAAGATGTTCCATTGTATGCTTGTGTGTGCATCATCCATCCTCTCCCGAAAGTCTACACCTCCCGCTGATGGGATTCCCCCACTCGGAGATGGAAACGCAGACTCCGGCCTATGAGCCCCCTCTGTTGTAGGTTCCACCCCGCTCGAAATCTTAACTCTGCAGCAAGAATTTCCCCTCTCAGAGTCCTCGAATCACAGCTTCGCTAATGGAATTTTTCCCACTCGGAAGCAACCGTGAATCCAACTCTGCTCTTACGATTTCCCCCACTAGAGGGTCAAAAGTTTGCAGGTACCACTGACGGGACCACCCTCTTTCAAAACAACATCGTAGGCTTACCAAATCTCTCCCAAGACAGACCAACCATGTCGGTAATAAAGATCAGCACTCCGAAGAAGTGTGATCATTCCAATTCCAAAAGCCAACAGTAAAACAAGCCAAGCAAAATCCATACAATCATTTCTATTCCAAGAAATATATATGTTCTATTCCGAAAAGTTCTTTCATTCCGAATATATTCCTTTAAATACATACTTCATTACATCTACCAAGAGAAATATAGAGTTCAATTACACTTTGTGTTTACATTTTATGAAAAGAAATACAGATAATTTTGATCTGATCCCTCCATCTTGCCCAGTCACACCTCCGAACTCTAAAGATACATCCTCCCGGAAGTCCACCGAAAGGCACGACCTCATTGCTCATACCATTGCCCAGAGACCTTGAAAGAAACTTTGGGAGGTTTCTTCACAAAAATAAAGGTTCTTTCGGTGAAAGATCTGCTCCTCTCCACCTGGAACGCCCTTCCAAGGAACTAGACCAAAACCACCCTCCTCCGCGCATCTCAGGGAGAATAACAAGGATCCCCAAGAAGACCTCCAAAGGTGGCACCACCCCGAACTTTAGACGGACTTCGGCAAAAACACACAAGGAAGCGATGTCCGACCAGAATGGAACCTCAAAGACACATAAGAAGGTGATGGCATCACATTCTCAAATCCGAGCCCCACCGTGAGATGCCACTCGTCAGCACTCCCAGCCCATGATCTCCCCCTCCTTCCTCATGCACCCCTATAAGGAAAGAGGCTCAGAACCAAAAGATGAACCTCACCCCCCAAAAAATCGGGCTACTTGAAACTAGATAATCGGCTCCAATGGGACTAGGAGTCCTCCCTATCACCCTCGAGGCGGCACCCTGTCATGATAACTAATATGATGTAACAGGTTCATCACGACAACTAATGTGATGCACCAACCAGACTCTCGCATGGCGAGGACCTGACCACTAGTTCCTCCACTTTCACCCTCTCCCTTTCCTTCCTCCATCTAATGAAAGAGAAAGAAGAAGACATGGCGACCCAACAAAGCAGAGAAGAGAAACTTTGAAGCAAGAATTTCTTTAGAAGATAGCAGAAGCGATTTTCATGTAAGGGTTCCACTCTATTTATAGGTGAAAGAGAACCTGAACCGCCTCCAATTTAAATTTTCAATCCCCGAAAGCCGGCGCACGTCCCAAAATTTTTAGTCTACCGAATCAGCAGAAGATCAAGCGTCACCGCCAAAACAGGAAACCCTACCTCCCAGTGATGATGACTCCTGGATTCGAAGAGAAACAGGAACTAACCCCAAGAGATCTAGCTGATCGATGTGACAGCTGGCAGCCAATTGTACAACCTGCAATTAAATCCTGAAGATCTGCATTTATGATCCAGATTCTCATCTACCCACGAACATCAAGACGAACTTATGACATTAAAAGTCCCCTACCAACTCTGCTCTTCCGACTTCCCTTCCACATGCTCCGACAAGCGAAAGAGCGGAGGGGTATCTGTAGTGGTCAAAATCTGACCATGTCCAAGATGGCGACACGTGTCCCTCACCTTCCAACTCTCCAAGGCACATCAGAGCTCTCCTCCGAAGTCCTTGCTATTCCGGACCTCCTCAAGATTCTCTCCACTCCGAGGCTATCTCCGCTTCGAAGACTTCAGCTCCGAATCAAGCAGCTCCAGCAACAGATCACCCACAAATCACCCCTGATCCTTGCTGACAGTGACGCAGCATTATTATACTTCACGTTCACAACGTGTAACATCACTCGGGCGGGCAGTTATGAACGGTAGCAAATTTTCCTGCATACAACCCCACCAAACCAGCACCACAGATCGTGACCGTTACAATGTGCAAAACGTGCAATCACGAAGACCTCGCTTGTAACCGACTTCCTCCATTCCTACAACTCAGTTAAGTATGAGTAGACCTCCTCCTCTAATGAGATACGAAGACCTCTGAACTTTTCAGACGACCTTCTGAGACTCGGATATTTTGACGCTTTTAGACTTTTGACAGCTCTCGTACTCTTATAATCCTTGTACTTTGAGAATTATAGCGAGTTCCTCCCCGAAGTTTTTTTCGATTAAGGGTTTTCACGTAAAATCATGCGTATCCCTCCTTTTGTGTTTTACTTTATTTACGTACACTACTCCACTTCATCTCTCGCTCGTGTTGAGGATCGACCGTTCAATCACTGTGTGACGGAAAATCACCAACACAACCATGTACCTAAAAAAGATTATTATGAAATTTGAACTTTTATTCAGAGTAATTTTTTTTTTTTTTACAATCATGATTTATAATATTTCATGTTTAGGTATTTTTCCGAACACTCACCTAAAATATACACGAATTATCTTTTTCAAAAACCAAATAAAATCACGTGTTTTTTTTTTAAATCAAAACACACCATAAAATACAATTGGCATCCAACCAACTAGGAGTGCAAACAAATATGATTTTATTTGACCGTATTTCGGATCCAGATTTGAAAGTTTCCAATATGGTAAGGATTTACTTACAAATTTAATTTGAATATGAATATGATTTATCTTCCTAAATATTTTCCTGATTTGAATCCGTATTCAAATAGCATGGGAGTCTGAATAGGATTTGAATGAGATCCAGACATCCGGTAGGGTTACTTATATTAGTAACATATATAAAGAGTTATAATGTCTCTTAAATTGTAATAAACCCATATTGAGATCACTAGTATAATGAGTTGTACACATTTCACAAATAATTAACGCAGGGATATAATCTTTTAATTAGTTAATGAAACTCACATTTATTAATATTTTAAGATTAATTGATGAACTATATTTATTGTAAAAAAACAATCTTAAAATATTATCAATACCTCATCTAAATCTTATAACTACTCATAAATCACTATTAGAATTATCTTCTCGAAAGTTGCATCTGTGTCTGTTTTCCTAGATATCTGCGTCATATTCGTTTTCATTTTTTTATCAAATATGATAATGGGGTTTCATGATCGTAAAGATCTGCATATTTATATTTGAAACAAAAAACAAATATAAATATAAAAGAATTATAAGATTCGATCCAAATCCGATCCGGTTGCACCCCAACCCCCTAAAGAAGGGATCGGATCACATATAACAAATGCTTTTCAATTTTCACTAAGGACGCTTGCAGGATTTGGGTCTGGAAACATGAGCCCCACATGGAGGCCAAGTAGGATTTTCAACTGAGCGTGTTTGGTTGTCTTTAAAAAAAAAAATGAAATGATTGCTATGGGCCCGGCAAAATTCTGACGTGGTCACGGTTTCCTCGCGCTGGGATGGGATAATTAAAGAAAAATAATTGTTCATGGGCCCCACCCCCATCGTTCTCCTGAGAAATAGGGGGGAGAGCGTTCTGCGTGTTAGACTCCTCTTCTTCCATTGGGTGCCAAGCAGGCACTAAAGTAAGATAACAACAGTTCGGGCCCTACTTCTCTCCTTCATCCTAAGTCGGTAAAAAAACGAACCCAACAACGAACAGTATTTGACTCATGCATATCACAGAAGGTTATATGGAGAAAATAAAGTGATTTTAAAGTTATCAGTACTTCATTAATAAGTTTCAATCAGAGAAGTTTTCAGTGAGTTTTTCCTGTCACATCTTCACTAATCCCCCTCTTTTCTGAGGCCCCAAATCATTTCAAGCTATAGGTTCAATGAGATGCATATATGACATTAAATTCCAGGCTTGTGAAGAACATTGTGCCAAGGAAAAGACAATGTTTTGTTTTTTGCAGATACAAAAAAAGATCCCTAAGTAATAAAAAACAGCATCTAATGTGATAATTCAAAGATCATGTGTAACAAAAAGAGAAGGAGAAAAACATGTATTTAATTGCACATACAAAAAATAATCCACATAAGAACAAGATACAATCACCATTTAATAAGCAAAACTGGAGACAACAATCCCCAACTGAAAGAAGTTCGAACTTTGCAGTGTTAATTGTGGATGCAGCTAAGGAACCAACATTATAACAGCACACCAGTTTTATAAGATTGAACTAGAGAGCCTTAAGCACTAACACATTTTTGCAGCATCAGAAATATTGTCACCAGGAACTAAGAGACAGAAGTGAGATTACTCTCCCACCTCTATCCAATGCAGAAGAAAACAAAAGGCTCAAAAGAGAAGGTGAAAGAAGCAATTACCTCTTCTTAATATGATACACTATTCAAAATTTCTGGATGAGTTAGTGACTATCTTCTGTATAGGTATTTTGACAGTGGGAAGTTTATACTCCTCGCAACCTGTATCAACTATCAACTATTTAGACACCACTAAGATCTAAAAGTAAGAACACACTAAATTCACAAGCCGCAGTATAGGAGACAACCTTCAGAGCAGTTTCTTCATCAACGGTTAGAGCGATATCTGGTTGAGCCTTCCAGTGGACAGCTCTGACTCTTGCATAAAAAGTTAGCATTGCAGAGAGTGGACAGCTGCAGCAGGACATCGGACATCAGCCCGACCTTCCCCCCTTCAGTTGCCATACCATCGTCCAGATGCTGTTCCCCAAATGCATCTTCGGCCACTGATGTAATGCACTGAAAAATTGCTAATAGCCTCTCCAGTGGAAAACTTCCAGGTCCCTTCATGAGCAGTTCTTGTTCCGTGGTATCTTTCTGGTCGATGGATGTCTGAGAACCCCTATAGACAATTGAAGAACCATGTAAAACTTCCAGATATTTCATGAAATATTTTCAAAATTCTAAAGAGAGATTGAGAGCACAAGAATAAACAATGCATCTTTAATCCAAAGGGTCATTTAACCGAGAGGGGTCTACTTTCTCTTGCGTCTCTGGTTGTTAGATCCTCCAGTAGAGTCGAACAGTGATGCATCAAGAGTTGCAGGATTCCTTGACGCGAGAAAGGCAGACAGAAGAAGGTATTTAGCAGACACCGACATATGAAAATCCAATTCGTTAGAAACCTCCCTCCACTTATTTTCCTTGCCTTCCACTTCTTACTACTGGCTTCCCCCTTGGAAGCTTCAATGGAAGTCCAAGACGGTACCTGAAACATCTCATTTAAAGCCGCTGCTAGGTGAGGCTGAAAGTTATCGAACAGCCTTCTCCTTGCGGCCTCATCAGGGACCAATCTCAAATCAGTTAAAGGTTCACAATACTTGCAGAACAACGGGCCAAACGCAATCGACAACTCATTGACTCGCCTAGTAATTCTATAAAAGGGCTTCAAAACAACAACTACAAGTAGAGAACAATATAAGCAACACGCAATCGGACTAAATCAAACAAACAGCAAAAGTCTATACTAAAGTTGCCAGATTTACAGTTCCTTACCTCAGGAAAGAGGAATATAGCTTTGGATTCTCTTGGTTTTCATAAAAATACCGTGAAGATCCTCCACTGTATAATCAGGAAAATAGACGGTCACAGGCTCTACAGACCCATTGCACAAATAGTAACCATCCGGCGTCGAACTACTGATATAAATGAGTCCCACTTCAGGAACTCTCAAAATGTCATTAATCCTAAACAACAGAGACAGAACTCTGCATGCATTCTTATCCCATTCTCGAATAAGCTCGACGTTATCAAACACCAGATAGATCATCTTCCCGCTGCCCATTCTCTTTCTCCGCTCCCGGTATCATTCAACACCTGAACCAAAGCATCTCTGAGCAAGTTGACAAATTCCGATCCCTTTCGCATCGCTTCGCACTAGAATACCCATTGCTCTCGCTCCTTCTATGCAAAAGCAACTGGTTGAGCATCGATTCGAAGAGAGTCCGTGGGCTGTAACAAGATCTGCAGCTCGTTTAGAAGAAAGGACGGTTGAGGTGCGAAAGACTTGGAGGATTGTGCTGGTTTTTCCGGTCGAAGCGCCGCCGTAGAGAAGGAGAGGGAGCATTGGGGAGTCCACGGGGCCGATCAGTCGCAAGATGTCGAGGATTTGGGCTCGGCGACCGGGGAGTCTGGAGTGCAGATTTTCTGAGGAAATGGGAGGTTCTGAGAATGAGAGGTCATTGGATCGGATTAGGGTTTGGGTTTCGAGTGAGAGCTTTGGAGGTGAAGCGAGTGAGGATGATGATGATCGTGTTGTTCTCTTGTTTGGGGTTTTGGGGGTTTCATTATCAGTTGCCATTGGCTGTGATTGATTCGAAATTCGGGGCAAATTGAAGGAATTAGTAGTGGAGGAAGTGTTTATAGAGATTTACTTGGAGTTTGCAACGGAACCTCGACGCCATTGTCGCCGGCGTTTGGAAATTTGGAAACCCTAGGTCTGCAGGAGCAAGGGAAAAAGAGAGGGAAATTGAGGATTTTTAGAGGGGAGAAAATGGACGCTAATGGAGGATTAGGGGAGTTGGGCGGCAAAATGGAAAGCCTGGGCTGGGCCAAAGGAAATGGGCTTTAAAAATAAAAAATTACAATATCGCTGTCGGCGATGAGACACTGACTGATCAGCCACCGCCGAGCGGCGAAGAAGGACAGGGCAGAGGAAGAAGAAAGAAGGGGAGGTGAGAAAGGAAGAAGAAGGAGGGCGAGGCTGTTGCTCTCTCTCTCTCTCTCTCTCTCTCTCTCTCTCTTCTCGCGTCAACGTCGATGTTCTCTCGCGCTCGCGCAGATGAAGACAGACAGATGAACGGACGGACTAAGCTTCTATATGGGTCAAAGGAGAAAACCTTCTTTGGTCACCTTTGATCATGAATTTTTCCTATGATTTTACAAGATATTTCTTCAATAATACAACAATATTTAAAACAAGCGAGTGCCAAAAAACTTTTAGGCAAGCTTGCACCACGCTACGGGTCTCATTTCAAAATAATAATAATAATAATAAGTTTTTTTTGTAAGCGGGAAAAAATAATATTTAACGCACTAGAAAAGTGCACGTGTCCGGGCACGTGAAGTTTTTAAAATCAGAATTATTTCTAACCTATAAATATATGTAATATATTAGAAGAGGAATATACATCTCAGATTCCATCTAAGAGAACTCTCATAGATGGCGGTTCAAACTCCAATCTCCTGATTATTTATTCACGATCCGATCGCACATTATCGTTTTCATTTCTTAGATGTATACATAAAAAAAATAATATAATTTGGAGTTCGTTTGATCATTGATCTAATGATTGCATTTGCTCTGTTGTTGAAAAATCATTAAGTTTTCAACCATTTGATATAATCAAACGAACTTCAAATCATTTGATTTTTTATATGTATGCGTAGGAGGACATGAACATCAATATATACGGTCAGATCATGAAAAAGTGGTCGGAAGGTCAAAGTTTTTAT